>PVKN010017448.1:0-17333 GCA_004027915.1 Capromys pilorides | reverse complement strand
TTTTTTTTTTTTTTTTTTATTTATTTGTTTGCTTGTTGTGTTTGTTTGTTTCTTTATTTATTCATTTTGTGGCTGGCTCAGCCTGCCCTGGTGGTGGCGCTGGCACAGCATGTGGTGCCGGGGATCGAACTGCAGTCCCCGCAGTTGCCTGAGCCCTCCTAAGCAGGCGCTTTAGACCACTGAACCATCTCGCCGGCCCTATTTTCATTTCTTGTCCTTGTTTATTTTTAGGTTTCTGATACAAGTTATCTACCTTCCTTGTCTTTTCCCAAGTCTTTCTTCATCTTCCTCTCATATCTTTGTGTATATCTTTTAAGATCATAGATATATTTAGGCTTTTTATGTCTCAGATCACTTTTAGGCATGGGTGGCACATAAATTTATTGTTATTAAAATACTATGACACAATTATTAATCGGCATCATCCTCAGCTTGAGTGTTAAGATGACTATCCATTGCTGTGTTTATAGCAAAGACTGTGTAGTTCTATCCTCTCTTTTGAACTGTTGACAAAGAAGTCACAAAAAGTCAGCACCTCCTTTTGCGCTTCCTCTCTCCCAAGTGACTGCCTTTTAGGCCACTGTGTACTGTGGCAGGCCTTCCTTCCCTGCTCCCAGTTAATGGACTACAGCTTTCCTATCAGCACTCTTCTTGGCCACAAATAAACTTATTTTTATTCAACTGCCTGACAAAGAATCTCATAGAGCCAGGGGGCTTCTTCCAGCAAGTGCATAGGTCCCTTGTGCACCTGTGCTACTCCTATGTTGGAAATTGCATACCTTTAATTTTTTTTTATCTCACTTAACTTTGTGTTAATGGGTCTGAAAATTCTGTGACAGATTTTTGCTCAAGTTGTTTCCATTAAAAAGTATTGATTTTGCTGGGCGTGGTGGCGCATACCTGTAATCCCAGCACTTGGGAGACTGAGGCAGGAGGATTGGTGTGAATTTGAGACTAGACTGGGCTACAAAAGTGAGCTCAAGACCAGCATGAACTGCATAGTGAGACCCTGTCTCAAAAAGACAAAAAAAAAAAGTATTGATTTTAAAAACTAATAACTTGGGCCGGCGAGATGGTTCAGTGGTCTAAAGCGCCTGCTTAGGAAAGCTCAGGCAACTGCAGGGACTGCGGTTCGATCCCCGGCACCACATGCTGCGCCAGCCCCCACCACCAGGGCAGGATGAGCCAGCCACAAAATAAATAAAATAAAGAAACAAACAAACACAACAAGCAAACAAATAAATAAATAAAATTAAAAAAAAAAACTAATAACTTAAAAAATAACTTAAAACCTGACACACACACACACACACACACACACACACACACACACACACACACAAATGGTCCGCAAAACATTCTCCTTTCTGGGGCTGGGGAGATAGCTCTGTTGTACAAGTGCCTGCCTGGCAAGTGCAAGATCATGAGTTCAAATCCAGGTCCTGAAAAAAAAATAAACATCCTCCTTCTGGTTTTACGATGCATTGTTGTCATTAACCAGTCTTTCACTATTAAACTTAAATGGCCAACTGGGAGAAACAGTTCTGAGACCAGTCTTCCACCTCTGATTAAGACTGGAGTGGGAGATGTTAGTGATAATATTCATTTAACCTTCTGAGCTTTCTGGGTAAACTTGGGGACCTTGCCTGCTCCAGCAGCCTTCTTGTCCACAGCTTTGATGACACCCACAGCAACTGTCTGTCTCATATCACTAACAGCAAAATGACCCAGAGGTGGGTAGTCAGAGAAGCTCTCGACACAGATGGGCTTGCCTGGAACCATGTTGACAATGGCAGCATCACCAGATTTCAAAAACTTGAGCCCATCTTCCAGCTTCTTACCAGACCAGCGGTCAGTCTTTTCTTTCAGCTCAGCAAACTTGCAAGCATGTGAGCTGTGTGACAATCCAGGACAGGGGCATAGCCAGCACTGATCTGGCCAGGCTGGTTCAGGATAATCCCCTGAGCAATGAAATCAGCTGCTTCCATTGGTGGGTCATTTTTGCTGTCACCGGCAACGTTACCACAGTGGACATCTTTGACAGACACGTTTTTGATGTTGAAGCCCACATTGTCCCCCGGAAGAGCTTCATTCAAAGCTTCATGGTACATTTCAATAGACTTGACTTCAAGTGTGACATTGACTGGAGCAAAGGTGACCACCATGCCGGGTTTGAGAAAATCAGTCTCCACTCAGCCCATAGGGAGAGTGCCAATACCACCAATTTTGTAGACATCCTGGAGAGGCAGCCGTGAAGGCTTGTCAGTTGGGTGAGTGGGTGGAAGGATGCAATCCAAAGCTTCAAGCGAGGTGGTTCCACTGGCATTTCCATCTTTACGGGTGACTTTCCATCCTTTGAACCAAGGCATGTTAGCACTTGGCTCCAGCGTGTTGTCACCATTCCAACCAGAAATTGGCACGAAAGCTATAGTGTCAGGGTTGTAGCCTATTTTCTTAATATAGGTGCTGACTTCCTACTTCCTTAACAATTTCCTCATATCTCTTCTGGCTGTAGGGTGGCTCCATGGAACCCATTTTGTAAGCACCAACAATTAGTTGTTTCACACCAAGTGTGTAAGCCAGAAGGGCATGCTAACAGGTCTGCCCGCTCTTGGAGATACCAGCTTCGAATTCACCAACACCAGCAGCAACAATCAGGACAGCACAGTCAGCCTGAGATGTGCCTGTAATCATGTTTTTGATGAAGGCTCTGTGTCCGGGGGCATCAATGATGGTCTCATAATACTTGCTGGTCTCAGATTTTCACAGGGAGATGTCAATGGTGATACCATGCTCACACTCAACTTTCAGCTTATCCAAGACCCAGGTATGCTTGAAGAAACCTTTCCCCATCTCAGCAGCCTCCTTCTCAAATTTCTTAGTGGTTTTTCTGTCAATGCCACTGCATCTGTAGATCAGATGGCTGGTGGTAGTGGACTTGCCGGAGTCCACGTGTCCAATGATAATGATATTAATGTGAGTCTTTTCCTTTCCCATGTTGGCTTTGATTTAGTGGTGGTTTTCACTACACCTGTGCTCTCGCAGCAAACCCATTGCAAGAAAGTTACCTTTAATTTTTTGACACTCAAATACTAACTGCTCTTTCTTTTACTGTATACCTTCAAAGAGAAGCATTGAAAATATTTTTTAGCAATCCGTCTCTTGCTCCTGATTGCAGACCTGATAGCCAGTGTGTGGAGACAGTGTTCATGGTCTGTCATTTTCCAATGGCAGAAGAGTTGGCAGACCCTTGGGCAGCCAATTCTATAAACTGATCCTGCAGCCTCTTTGATAACTTCTGCTTGAACCCCTCTTATCCCTTGCCAAGTGGGGTTTTCGGAAACATCTCTGTCTATTTCTTATCACATGAGCTATAGCTTGGCTTTGGTAATATAAACAATTTAGGTTTGAGAGAAGTGTGGGCAACTATTGCATAGTTTTGCTTTCTTGTGAAATAAAATACAAGGTCAAGAAATACTATTTCTTCATATGTCTCCCAACACCTTGTGACAATAGTTACACAATAGTTTAGGTAAGCACAAGCACTGCGATGTTTTTTCCTGGTAAAAAAGAATCAGCCTGCATCAATTTCTCCACTGAACCTGTCTCAGGAAGATTATTTCAAGTGTAATGCCTTGATTTCTACAAGTTTATTCCCTGATGCTCTCCCCAGTGTTAAACTACAGACATGATTTCTTCTTTCCTGGCACAGACTCATAGTTATTCCCCACTGTTTTCCCTTTGCTTCATCACAGGAATATACTTTTCTCTGGAGGAACATTTCTGCCCAACTAAGCTCTATGTTACCTAGCATCCCTTGCTTCTAAGTATGGTGACCATTTAATTAAGTTCTATGCATTGGAATGGAAGTGGAGTGACAGGCTTCCACTTGCCACCTCTGGCCATGGCCTTAAATGGCAAAGAAATGTCTTCTTTTCTACTTACCTATTTCTTACGATCTGGAGTATGAGTATTAGTGCAGCAGCTACAGCATGCAATAAAAGCTATGTGTGCAAGACAATGACAGGGCAGGAAGAAAGAGCCTGGGACCCATTGCCCAGACTTCTCACCATGCAGCTTCGACGCACAGTAATCCTACTGTTTTCAGCCTCCTCTGTGTTGAGATTACAGACATGTGCCACCACATTTGGTCTCAGTGACTGGCTCAGTGTACCTGGGGTTGACCAGCACAGCATGTGGTGAGGATTGAACCCCCCTTTTTTTTTTCTCTCTTTTTGAGACAGGGTCTCACTATGCAGTTCAGGCTGAGTTTAAGCTTTCTTTGTAGCCCAGGCTGGTCTCAAGCTCATAATGATTCTCCTGCCTCAGCCTTCTGAGTTCTGGGATTTCAGGTATGCTCCACCACACCAACTTACAACTGAGACTGCTGTACAAAAGAGAAATAAATTTTTATCTTATTTAAGCCTCTGCCATTTTGATTCTGTTCTTACGGATAACCCTAACTGGAATTTTATCTGAATCTATCCATGTCAGATTGGTACTTTGCAAAAGGAATTTTTCTAGGAAAATCAGAATAGACACAGAGGAAGAAAAAAAAAGCAGTTGGGCAAAATTTCTACCCTTAGCAAAGTAAATATAATCACAGATCTTTTGGTAAGTACTAAGTACTAAGTACACATCCTCTGTCCTTTTTAAGAAATTAGAAAGTCTTATATTAAAAAAACATTTTACAGTTGTTTTTCTTCTTCTAGGGTGATTCCCCTTCAACCTCCTCGAGGCTATTATTCCATCCATTCGTTTTGGTTAGTGTCGTTGGATCATTTCAGGTTGAGTTTCAAGTACCCCATATGTCTTTGAATAGGTAGTAGACAAGTGAATGTTGTAAGTTAGAAATGAAGAAAGGGTTAGCTTCTCAGAGCATTCTCTGGAGAATGATAGAGGGCTTATATGTTTCTCAAGTGTCCTCACAGAGGTAATAGCTAAGAGAACTAGAGCACTGTTACCTGGCCCAGTAACAATATTTATGAGCATTAGCAAGCCTTCTAGGACTTTATTTCAGAAGATTCAAACTCATGAGAACCTTTTGCTATATATGCTTGGCTTCTTCTTAGGAAATAAAATTTAGGGTCAAAGAGTTTTGAGAGTTTCTGCTGAAGGAAATTCAATCAGGCTAAAGGGCATCACACTAGAAAAATGGACAACAATTCTAAGAAGTAGTTGGTGATCTCCTTCAAGTTTCTAGTAGCTCCAAGATTTTGGCAGAGCAGGAAGAACAGACCTATATCTGCCAATGCGTGCTGAGCCAATGTATAAATTATCTGGTGGGAAGGGTACAAAAACCAGATGCCTAGAAGATTTGAGATAGAACTAGGAAACGGTATTGGGTACATTACCAGTTAGATTCAGGAAGTTCTCTGTGATTCTGAGTAGAGATACAAGGGAGCATCCCAATGGACACATGGATTTAGTACAGTGTTAGCTGGTACTTTATCAATTTTTGTATCATTTAAGAATTCTTGAAGAGTTATTAAGACAGCAACCTAACTAAGATGTCAAAGGTCCTGGGAAAGATGGATGCTCTTTTTCAGAGCCATTTAGAAAGTCCTGTCCCCCAAATAACATTATGTATTGTCCAGAAAGGGCAAGACTTTTTCAAAAAATATGTTTAGTACAGAGTCTACAGGGTCTCACTACACAGATCGGACTCATAGTGATCCTCCTGTTTTCAGCCTCCCAAGTGCTGGGATTACAGGTGCACACGCCACCACACCCAGTCTCAATTGACATTTTAGCATGCCCTGGGGGTGGGGTCGGACAGCAGGCTAGGGATTGAACCCTGGGTCCCTGCATCTGCCTGAGCAGGCACTTTAATCCACTGAGCTATCTGGCCGGCCCTAAGCCAAGACTGTTAATGTCATGAGAGATGTCTAAGATTTTTGAAGCCATGGTGTCTGGGAAGGAGAGTACACTGTTTCAGGAGATCTGAGGACACTAACTTGTATATATTTTGAGAGAGCTTCCTGAGTATAGAGATTTCTCTTATTGACGTTTGTCCACAGGTTCTCATAGAAGGTCGTAGAGCAGGACTTGTGCTTATTCTTATTGTGTTCCTCGAAGTTTCTCCATTTTTTTTCTCCTTATTGCAGTGCTGGCTATTGAACTTGGGGTCTTGTTAAGGTAAGCAATTACTGTGAAACTTAGCTACATCATTTGCCTTATCTTTTTAAAAAATTTGAGACAGAATCTTGCTAAGTTGCTTAGGCCAACCTCGAACTTATAATCATCCTGTCTCAGCCTCCCGAGTAGCTGTAATTATAAGCATGTACCATCTTAAACTATTTTTTCCAACATTCCCCAGAGATTGATCTTGGAAAGACTAGTCATAGAGAGTCAGAACTGAGATTCATAGACATTATACTGCCTATATTGACTTGAATAAAAAATGCTTAATTAGAAAGAGATGATATATTAGAGGTGACGTCCTTAAGGTTACAGACTGCCAAAACCAGAAGATAAAAGATAACAAATCCAATACACGTAAACATAAGTAACATTTTTATTTTACAGAATGACTATCTATACTTAAACATGTACTGAGAAATACAGCATTGTCACATATTTGCAAGTCTCATTAGCATCTGGATTAATACAAGACAGATGGATTCTTCTATTTGCTTCTGTATTCAATTGTTGCAATGTTGCTTTGGGTGAAGTATATAAAGAAAATATGGCCTTACATATATATGATATTGGGTAAGAAGGACCTCACAACCCCCTCACCCAAATGGGTCACCACAAACGTGGTTCTCAAAACACGCCTTTGAGAACCATTGTCATATTCCTTGTTTCAGAGACTAGAGCCACTGCCTAGTCCCGAGGAATTTCCTCAATTTAAAACATCAGCCTTTCTCCTGCCACCACCAATAGCACAACTTATTATTGTGTCCTTATAATTTATAATCTCCTCCCTGTGTCTTTATTCATAGTTTTCAGCGTTTTCTGTAGAATTTATCCAATAGCTTGTTAGACACATCTGATTATTTTACCTTATCTTACCAATGAGCAAAATTCCTTATGGATCATGAAGGGCAGAGTTTCTTTTGCCTTTTTTTTTTTCATTTGTGTATTTGGTGCAGCGTCTCACTATGCAGATCAGACTTGCAGTAATCCTGTTTTCAACCTCCCCAGCACTGCGATTACAGGTATGCACCACCACACCTGGACTCTGTTGCCGGTTCAGTGCGCCCCAGGGACAGGGCTGGTGTGGCATGTGAGATCCAGGGACTGAATCCTAGTCCCTGTGCTTGCCAAAGAAGGTGCTTTGTCTGCTTAGCTATCTCGCCAGCCCATGAAGCACAGAGTTTCTGTGGTTTGCTCACGGTCATTCGGCTGGCAAGATGCACAGGTAGTACTCAGACATGTGCTAAGGAATATACGCTACCTGCTTTTTCCCTGGCCAATACAGCACTAGACCAGAGCCTGATCTCGTGTACAACAGTCTAGAGCAGTCATGGTGAACCTATGGCTTGTGTGCCACAGTGGACTATTTATATCATTGAAAGCTCTAAAACGTTTGTTGTCATTGATCTAAAGAATTGAGGTGATTCTCAGTACTTGTCTAATCTATGCCTTGATGTGGAATGACAAGTAATATTTTTTGGACAAGTAATATTCATTAAAAGCCTACAATGGGAACAAAATACCTTCGTTTCCCACCTCACAGATAATAAAATCAAGATTTGGAAACATTTAAGAATCTCATACTATCTTGCCAAAGATACAAGGTGAATAATTGGTTGTATCACTTTGAAGGTCCCCCTAAAGAGGAGATGGAGACTGAAACGCAACCCAGGAAAATTCTTGATATTGTTGCAAAAAAGTATTTCAGTTAGGAAATGAGAGAACATGGGGAGGAACTTAAGTGTGAGGAGCTGAGGGAGACATAACTCTGGTAAATATCAGATTGGGCCCTTAACCAAGAAAAAAGGCTCAAGTAGTCTACACTCTGGTTGATCATTACCTCAGTTCAGGTTTTACAAGATGGTCCTAGAGAAGACTTTCTCACTTGAGGACACAACCTGGTTTTAGTGAGATGACTGCTTCTGTTTAAAGCAGTTTTGGTTCTGCAGTGTTTGCTGGAAACTCAGGTGACCATAGGTTTAGAATAATGACTGAAGATTTATAGGCACCTACTAGCACTTGAGTCTCACTGTGAAGCTAAATGTTGAAGAGGGATGAGACAGGTTATACAAATTTTGGGCTAGTCAGCTTATATTGCTAGCTTTTAGACAAAAACGCTCTAAATGATTAACCTGCCTGTATCTAGAGCTGAGCAAGGATCTGGTCCGAAATTTAAGGTAGTACTACAGAGATCCATAACTAAAGATCCCCAGATCCCTGACTGTTTCAAAAGAAAATGCAATCATACGTTTAAGAATTAATAGGTTATCTGGACATAAGAGAACCTATACGGTGACATCCTATAACTCAATGGTGTCCCAAATTTTCTGTTCAAGGAAATCATGGGGCCACAGAGGAAAGGGATTGACAATGTATAGTGTGCCTAAGGAGAGTCACCTAGAGAGAAAACATTCTCTCAGGCTTTCATAGAGATCAAATTGGTCAAGCAATGGCCGTGACTCATCCAGATGGCTGACACTGACAACAGTTCTACAAAGCACTGTGTATGGTTTCAAGGTAAATATTGAGGGGATTTGACTGATCTTGTCAGATACAAAAGTTACATGTTTTGTTATATAGATCTCACTTTAATTTGGCCTTAACCACCCAGCAGAAAAGTATAACCACGAGGTATAAAAAATAAAGCCAGATTAGTACACTGAGCTGTAAAAGGCTCAAGTCAAAAGTTTCTGATACTGCCAGTTTTGCTGATAACCCATTACTATTATGGAATGTTAGACTATACATACAACTACTTTCTGTGAGTTCTTTATACCAATAGTACTTAGAGAAGTTATCATGTCTGCATCTTGTACTCTGAACAACTACTATGGAGACAACAAAATGCATTGTACTGATTATTGTGGTTGTCTTACTAATGTGTTGTGAAACTGTCCCATTGTTATTTCTTATTAAAAGTTAAAAAAAAAGAAGAAGAAAAAGAAAGTCGTAGTTAATAATAATGTTAAAAGGGACCAGGGAGACAGTTCCATGGCACAAGTGCCTGCCTGGCATGTGCAAGGTCATGAGTTTTAACCCCAGTCACACACACACACACACACACACACACACACACACACACACACAAATAATGTTTAAAAAAAGAATTAACAGGTTAAGGATTCAGAAATCTGTCCTTTGTCCCTTTGATAGTCTCTAATTGACTCCACAGCACCAGCCTTTAAACCAGATGGCCTCATTCTAGGCCTCATGATGCTCGTGTGTGTGTGTGTGGGTGGGTGGGTGTGTGGGTGTGTGGGTGTGTTACCTTTGCACCTTCACTAAAGGCAAAGTTCTGTATGACCATCATGAGAATCACATTAGGGCTCACCCACAAACACCATCTGACCTCCAATATATTTCTGTTCCTTTCCTTGTCAATTCTAGAAATGCTGAGTTAAGAAAGAGAGCTTCTTGTTGGGGTTGGGATATGGTACACATCTATAATCCAAGAACTTGGGAGGCTAGGGCAGGAGGATCACTGTAAGTTTGAGGGCAACCTGGGCTATATAGTGAGTACAAGAACAGCCTCAACTATATGTTGAGAGATGGGAGGGGAGAGAGAGAGAGAGAGAGAGAGAGAGAGAGAGAGAGAGAGAGAGAGAGAGAGAGAGAGAGGAAGAAGAGAAGGGAATGGAAGGGAAGGGAAGGGAAGAGAGAAGAGAAGAGAAGAGAAGAGAAGAGAAGAGAAGAGAAGAGAAGAGAAGAGAAGAGAAGAGAAGAGAAGAGAGGAGAAGAAGACTTCTTGGTAGTTGCCAAGTTCACTGCATCCTTCCTGATGGCACAAGATTCTATCAAACTGGAAAGGACCTTGAAACCCATTGAATAAAAGCAGTGTATAAAGGAGACATTTTTTTCCAGCCTGCAATGGATAAGAACACACAATTGCCACTGATTGATGGGTAGCAATGAGTCATCAAAGGCCCAGAGTGTCTGCCTTCCTCTCTGATTCTGTGGTAACCAGACCTAGCCCTGTCCTGGCTCCGTGCTTCTACGCATGGGCAGTCCCAGGTGTGTCTCTGAGATAAAAATAACGACTCCTAAAATAAACACCCATTGTTTTAACATAAAGGCCATCAGTGTTTCCTCCACCAGCAAAAGGCCACAGTGATTCTTCCAAGAAGACAAAGAGCTAGAAGCCCTTTCATCAGTACCATGTTTGTGGTATGAAAGAAAGCAGGAGACAAAAGCAGAAGGGTTATTCATTCTCCAGCCTTTTCTCTGCTGAGTAATAGCTGGGACAGGACCCAATTGCACCCATCAGGAATAATTTAGTATGATAGGTAATTCCTCAAGTATTTGTAATGACATTTTTCTCATCTTCAGAATGGAAATAATAGTATCTGTCCCGTCAGAACTGCCGTCAGGTTTGAATGGGATATGCAAAGTCTTTGGGCTGCAAACTAATATTATTATGAGAAGACTGGTGATTTGCCCACATCACTTGCATAAAATGATAGCTCTGTTTTTGTTAGATAAGACTCTAAATAACCTTGAATTTTAAGCACACCAATTTCCCAGCATAAAGCAGAAAAGGAGAAGAAATGTGGCCAATTGGGCTGTCAGCCATAGTTTCCACTGGCTCATCCAGGCCAGTTGCTGTGTAGGCAAGGTCCAAGTTGGTTGACTATTCTTTACACTCCCCGAAAAAAAGATGGTCGAAATAAGAGCCCTTGTCATTGACTTCTGACTGAGAATCTAAGGTCTGCCTTCCCTGAAAACCCTCCTTCTTCCTCCCCACTTTCCTGATATTCTCCCTCATCAGCATAGCTTATACAATTTATACAAATTTATTATATTATAAATTACAACGTGAGCTGGGCCTGGTGGTGCATGCCTGTAATCCCAGCACTTGGGAGGCTGAGGCAGGAGGATCAGTGCAAGTTCAAGACCAGCCTGGGCTACAAACGTGAGCTCAAGGCCAGCCTGAACTGTATAATGAGACCCTGTCTCAAAAAAAAAAAAAAAAAAAAAAAAGATAAAATACAACATGAGAAAACTGTCCATTCTTGCTAGTAACAAAAATAAGAAACTTATGATCGATTGTACTATCTTATTCTTAGCACTAAATATTATAAATGAATGTTCAATTTTGGTGAGGTTAAAACAAAATTTTGGTACTACAGCATTAGTGGCCTAATAAATGTGTATAATCTTTTACAGGAGTGAGATAACAACACAGAGCAAAAACATAAGAGATATTCCTATCTTTTGGCCTTATAATTACCCCAAATTACTGTAAGCCCCAAGGAATTTTTTTGGGGGGGCTGGCTGAGGCTGCCTTAAGGGCAGGTCTCATGCTCCATGTGGGCATGGGGATTGAACCGTGGTCCCCAGCTCCTGAGAGACTTTGCCAAATCATGTGCTTTTAACCAACTGAATTACCTGGCAAGCCCTCTCAAGAAAATAATTACACAAAAGTAAAAAAGTAAGTAATGGATATTTATCCGTAACACTCAAATATTAAAAAATAGGAGAAATATTTTAGTTAACTGTAGTGTGATTGTAATTGCTAGAATGAAAATATATAAACTACCTAGAAACATAAGAGAATGCTTGTCATTTATTTATAAGTAAAAGTATATAAAGTGACTGGTAATATGCAAACATAAAATGCCTTTGATGTGATAGCAATGACTTACAAATTTTCTTCAATGTTTGAACATCTTTTTAATGCAATGATAAAAAGAAAGAAAATGTAGTCGGTAAAATCTGCTTAAGATTCTGCTTCTGTTAAGGTGATACACAGGAAGTTGTCCCCCATAGGATGTTGATGGGTGACAATAAAATAAGAGAACATTCAAATGTAGACAGACTGTAGTAGACTATGGTGATTAAAAGCTTCGGAGTTGGAGCCGGGGAGATAGCTCAGTGGTATAAGTGCCTGCCATGCAAGTGCAAGGTCCTGAGTTTGATCTCATTACAAATAAATAAATAAATAAATAAATACCTCAGATTTGAGTTAAACCAACCGTGTTGTATGGCATATAGTGGTGCATGCCCTAATTCCAGCTACTGAGGCATGAAGTTTGTAGGTTCAAAGGCAGCTTGGGCAACTTAGCAAGATTTTGTCTCAAAGTAAAATGAAAAGGGGCTGGGATATAGCTCAGTGGCAGGGTGATTACCTAGCATAAACAAGGGCCCTGGATGCAGTCTCCAATAAAACACACACACATACAGAGTCCCCGAATGTGGGTCCAACTACAAAATTTGAAAGGGATTTCATTTTTAATATTTATAACAAATAATTTTGAAAAACACAATAATTTTATGTATGTATGGTATACCACATGATGTCTTACTTCATGTGTACAGTGTATATTTTGATTAAATCATGATAATAGACATATCACCTCTGATAGTTGCCATTTCTTCATGGGTAAGGACACTGGAAATCTTCTTTTAGGTATTTTAAAATATACAGTACTTTATCATTCATATTATGCTCATGTGAGTTATTTTAATACACATTTAACAGTAGGCTGTATTTTTATAGAGCAGCTTGAAGTTCGATTCAAGATTGAGTAAAAGGGGGCTAGGGAGATAGCTCAGTAAAATAAGTGCTTGCCTGGCAAACACAAGGACTTGAGTTCAATACCCAGTTCTGAAAAAAAAAAAAGATTGAGTAAAAGGCCTAGCCTGCTCCACTATCAAAATCCCACACTAGAAAGACACGGTTGTTATGCACTTGACCTATTCCGGCACAACATTGTCACCCAAAGTCCATAGTATACATTACAGTTCATTTTAGATATTGTAACGTCTCTGTGTTATGATATGCATCTGTTATTATAGTCTCATGCAGAGCACTTTCACTGCTCTTCAAATTCTCTGTGTGTTTCGTTTTTATCCTTCCCTCTCCCTTCTCCCTTTCTGCAATCCCTGGCAGCCACTGCCCACTTCTACTGTCTCCATATTTTTGCTTCATTCAGAAGATCATAGAGTTAAAATTATGTAGCATGTAGCCTTTGCTGGTTGGCTTTGTTGTTAAGGGTTTTTCACTTTGTTTTTTTTCCAACGAGTATAGAAGGCCAAGCGAATGTTTTAAACTTCCGTTAGATATTATGAAGATAGGGGCTGGGGAAATAGCTCTGTGGCACAAGTGCCTGCCTGGCGAGTGCAGTAGTTGTGAGTTCAAACCCCAGGCCCGCAAAAAAAAAAAAAAAAAAAAAAAAAAGATATTATGAAGATAATTACACTACCATTAATTGAGTTAGAGTATACACATTATCTCCAGAAGTATTAGGATTCTTGTTTTACTGACAAGAAAGTACTCAAGGTCACAGAATCAATGACAGAAATAGTATTCGAAGCCAGTTTGTCTGACACCAGTGTTCTTATGTTTCTCTTAGGCCACTGTGTTTACTGCGACAATAAACATCCATTGTGGAGCATGTGCGCAAGTCACAGGAACTCCCTGGGTGAGGCACAAGGGCAGAGGGGCATAGCCTGTGCATGGCATTCTAGTTCTTAGAGGGCAGCATCCTGATAGAACAGCTGCTGCCTGCTTGGAGCCAGGTTTGCATGGCTCATCCTTAGGCATGAGAGGCCTTGTATTCCTTATCTTTAAGCATGAGTTAACATATGAACCAGCCAATATACTGGCCAGAAAACTTAGGTGAGTCTAATCTTGTGTTCCTTATCCTTTTAGTATTGTTTATCCACCTGGGAGCCTCTTGAACATTTTCTTCCTAAAAGCCTCTGTTAAATTTTATAGCTTTTTGTTTGTTTGTTTTTCCTTGGCACTGGGGATTGAATTCATGCCCTTGTGCTTGCCTGGTAGGCACGTATGCTGCTGAGCCATCTCCCTAGCCCCCGAATTTTAATGTCACAATTCTATATTTTCTAATATACTGTGACCCTATGGAGGGTCTACAGCTATTGTAATATCTGCCGATGTCTTCTTCCCTCCAAGAGATTCTTTCCACGCACTTGAGGAGGCTCTGTCATCTCCACTGAGAATATATCGTCTAACTTCAGGCAGCTAGAGCTCAAGTGGCCTGACAGGGAGCTGGAAGTCAAGGAGCTAAGGGCAGAGGCGGGAAAGAACCAACATGGCCTGACTGAGACCCTGATCGAAGCTCCACATTGCTGGAAGAGCTGCTGAACGAAGGGAGAGGCAGAACAGGGCTGGGAGCCAGGAAGCCAGCAGCGGTGTTATTTTATCAATTATTATAGAAAGGATCAGAATATATTCTCCAAATCTGTTTCACAAAATGTTGCTATTGTTGCTTTTGTGGTACTGGGGACTGCATCAAGGGTGTCTGCGCTGAGTTCTAGCCCTCGGCCCGTTTTTATTTTTAATTTTGAGACAGGGTCTTGCTAAGTTGTTAAATTGGCCCTACAGAGCATGAACTTGTGACCCTTATGTCTCAGCCTCCCAGAGTGCTGGGATTACAGATGTGCACTACCACACCCAGCTGTGTTTTGTGATATTCGTGTGAGACTGGCACTCTGTGGGTACAGACTTCAATTCGTTTTCTTTCAAAGATTATTTATTTATTTATTTATTTATTTATTTGATATAAGGTCTCACTGCGCAGCTTGGACTCATAGTGATCCTCCTGTGTCAGGCTCCCCAGTGCTGGGATTACAGGCATGCGCCACCTCACCCATTTTCATCTGCAGGCAGGGCAAAGGGCCAACACAGAAAGCAGTACTGGGCATTTAACCGGGGTCCTTCCAGGCAAGCACTTAGGCTGCTGGGCTCTCTCCCTGTCCTTGGACTTCAATTCTGAAGGTCAAAGCAGTTATGCAGGTAGTGTAGTGATTTCCAAGTTTATCAAAAATACAACTGCAAGGGGCTGGGGAGATAGCTCCGTGGCACAAGTGCCTGCTGGGCAAGTGCCAGGTCGTGAGTTCAAACCCCGGTCCTGCAAAATAGAAAAAAACAACTCCAGAGGAATTTAAAGTTTTCAAAGGTAATAGTCTTTGTAATTTTATCATTCAGTCTCCATCAGGGCTTGGGTTCATGACACTGCAGTGTAATTTTATTGTGATTAGAAGATAATAGGCCTGGGGCCAGTGAGATGGCTCAGTGGTCTAAAGCACCGGCTTAGGGAAGCTCAGGCAACTGCAGGGTCTGTGGTTCGATCCCCAGCACCACATGCTGTGCCAGCCTCACCCCCAGGGCAGGCTGAGCTGATCATAATATAAAAAAATTAAATATTAAAAAATAATATTTTATTTTATTTTTACACACAACAGTGTAGCTCTGGACAGGGACATACTTTCTGACACTATTCTCAAGCTGATGGGGAACAGAGACACCTCAGTTACTGGCAGAGAAAGGCTCTGCCTGTGGGTTTTGGTGGCTGTCATAAGAATGGAAGATACAGAGAAACCCTCCTTCCTATCGGATGACTGGAAAGATCAATCAGCATGTGAACAAGTGTGTTGCAAGGATGGAATGGACCCTGTGAAGTGTACCTTGATTGGACCATTGATGTCATAGACCTGTTCTTCACCCTACGCTACCTGTAGGGAAGAATAGCCTATGTGATTCAACATATTATTACCTATGGTTCTTTCACTTGGTTTTCCCATAGTCTGCCCTTTAATTTTTCCACCTGCTTCTGTGGCCTTGGTGATCAAAGCTTGCCAGCTCTGTTGAATAGCTAGAGCCTGACAGAAGAGTCCCCGGCTGGCTATGCTTCTGGGTGTGGGTGTGGGTGTGTGGAGGCTCCACAAGGGACTGCTATCACCCCTGTATTCTAGCCCTCTTCCTAGGGATCTGAGCTCAACACTTCCGTTCCTGTCTCTAGAGAAACATGGATACGATGCATGTAATCACTAGAAAACACCCAGACAGGAGGGGGTGATTTCCCTTTATAGAAGAGTGGAAAATGTCTCCCTTCCAACAGAAAGCAGTGGTTGCTGAGCCGGTGTCAGGAGCTTGAACCTAAAAACTAGGTTCCCATGTAAATGTGGGAAAAAATAACTTCTATTTAAAGCCTTTCTAATAATTTGCCTCCTTCCACTATGACAAATTCTTCTCCTAGAGAATATCTTAAGCAGAAAAGGCAGTGAATAGGACTTGAGCAGAGATATACGAGGTTCCCAGGGTGCAGTCTGCTCACACACGTGGATGCTGCCCCCCTGGTGCCGTCCACAGATGCGTGTGGAGAGCTACTGCACATGCACAATGCTTCTCCCAGAGAGATGTCTACGAAGTCAAAGGCTACTCACACAGGCAGATGTCCACGAGAAACACGGCGTACACCAAAAGCTCTCGGAGGGTGGTCTTGACATAAAGCTCTCTGTTCTCAGCTATGTTCTCAGTCATGGTGGTTCCCCAAAGTCCTAAGGGCATTCGAGAGATGTTCAGGGTTCCCAACGGCATTTTTCCGATTGTTGTCCCACCCTAGGCCTCACCTGATTTCCAGTCCAGCCCCTGTATTGATGCAGAAGCTGGCTACCCTGCCCATACCCATACTTGTCCTCTTCCGAACCCTCTGAGGGGATGAGGCAGTGTGATGGCACTGAATCACAGAGAATCGAGTCGTGAAAGAGAGGCGCCCGCACCAGGTCTCGGGTCTCAGCACCTCATGAGCCCCCTCAGCCTCGCTCTCACCCAAGTAATGACTGTGCCAGGCATTCTGTCCGGCAGACCCTGAGACTGGCCTCTGTGTTTTGAGCCAGCAGCTCTAACAGGTGAGTCGCAGAGACACAGATTCCCGTCTTCTTCAGGTCACCTTTCCCCACTAAACCCTGGTGGCCCTTTATCCTAGTCCAGTACCTCAGGAGAGATTTCCCCTCAGCCAGTACCTCTGACACTGCGACAAAGATGGAGGCAGCAGCTGGATAGCAGGGTCTGGAGTGTCTTCTTCCGGGGTCCGTCATCAGGCATCCTGGGTTGGGACTGGAGGGGTGCCACACTAGAGACTGTGCAGATCTTCGGCGTCTCTTGTGGGGAAGGGGGGCCACTGTAGGAAGGGTTGTCCCAGGCTCCCCTTCCCAGTTTCTGCAGCTTCTGCCCCTCAGGATTTTCTATAGCATCCATGGGAAAGGAGGTAGGGAGCTGGCCCCTCAGGTGCCGACTCTCACCTAGAGTGACAGGCGACAAAGGCATGGCCAGATGAGCCAGCAGAGGCGGCCAAAGGAGTCTGACAGCAGCTGCTCACCGACCTCTGCCTCCTGTCTTAATGGGGGAGCTGTGCTTTCCTGGGGGAGGGAGAAGAGGGGAACAGGGT
>PVKN010017447.1:0-17311 GCA_004027915.1 Capromys pilorides | reverse complement strand
TTTTTTTTTTTTTAGGCAGGAGCTCACTATATAGTTCAGGCTGGGCTTGGACTCATTATGGAGCCCAAACTGGCCTCAAACTTGTAGCAGTCCTCCTGCCTCTGCCTCCTGGGTACTGGGACTACAGATGTGCATCACCATGTCCAACAAAAAAATTGGCCTTTATGTCTTTCCTCCCCTTTTCTTTTAGCTAGGGAGTGAATCGAGGATCTTGCTCAGGCTAAGCACAAGTTCCAGTGCCAGGTTACCTCCCAGCCCTTACGTATATTTTAAAATTTTATCTCCTTTACCATGCTCTTGTGTTAAAGATCCTTTTGCAACTGGTTATTAAGTCATGGCACCTTCTCTTGGGATGATGTTCCGCAATATCATTTAGGGTAGCTTGTGCTCCTCAGGTATATAGTCTTACAATTTTTAGCTGGGCACAGTGGCATATACTTTTAGTCCCAGCACTCAGCAGACTGAGGCATGAGGATCATGAATTTGAAGTCAGCCTGGGCTACAGAGTGCATTCAGTATTGGCCTAAAATATGTAGTGAAATTCTGCCTTTAAAAAAGGTGACACACATCACACATCTGTAACTCCAGCGCTTTAGGAGACTGGGGCAGGAGGATTGCCATGAGTTTGAGGCCGACTTCGTCTACATAGTAGTGCAAGCCCACCCTGAACAACATAGATAGTGGGTTTTTTGTTTTGTTTATTTCTTTTTGAGGCAAGTTCTCACTATGCAGTTCAGGCTGGCCTTGAGCTCACTTTTGTAGCCCAGGCTGGACTCAAACTCACACTGATCCTCCTGTCTCAGCCTCCCAAGTGCTGGGATTACAGGTGTGCACCACCATGCCCGGCTAGATAGTATCTTTAACAATAATAATCCAAGCAGAACACCAGTGTGGACCAAAGTCTCAGTGCAGGACTGAAGGAGTCCAGTGTAGTAATTGCTAGTCTGTTTCGTACAAATGTAAAGAGAAAGTGGTATGGTGTAGTAGAGACATGAGAAGTATCCTAATCACACTGCAGACCTGTAGGTGAGCCCTATCAAAGAATTTGGGACCTGCCCAAGAGGCACTTAAAAGCTAGAGAAGGAAATGATCAGAATCGGGAGAACTGTTGAGAACCTTTGGGAAACTAGAGCAATGGTTATATTCAGGAGGTACCAGCATATCCAGTTGATGGGGTGATGGACTGACCTTAGGGGCAGAGAGACTTTACTGCTGCCACATGGCTCTTGGTAAGCCTGTTAGGCTTTTCATTTGGTTGAATCTGCTGTCACTTACCTTCCTTTCACATCTGTCTAATGGCATTTGACTGCATGTCCCCATCCATGCCAGGTCACTGTGGTCCTACAAGGCTTGATAACACTGCATGCTTCTCTGGTATGAGGGAACTGAACTACATGAGGCCGAAGTAACTGGGCCATGTCACATAAAGGAGGGGGTGAAAGTTTGAGAGATGGTGTTGAGTGAGAGGACCCTCTTGGCAGGTCATGTTGTAACATGAACAGTATAGCAACTCGTTTTCCTGATTCTAAGCTTATTGTCATGTGATGCTTGTTTTCTTCCCTGAACCATTAAATCTCATGTCTTAGTACAACTTAGGCTAGTGATATGAGAAGTTATTTTTCTTTTTCTTCAGTTCCTGAGATTCAATCCAGGGCCTTTGCACTAAGCTACATCCTAGCCTCTTGTTTTTATTTTTCTTAGAAGATTTCACTAAATTGCTTGATCTAGGCTTGAATTTGTAAACCTCCTGTATTAGCTTCCAGAGTGCTGGGGTTATAGGTATGCGCCAGCATACTGAGATAGGAATCAGCCTGCTCCTCCCTGACTCCACCTCTGAATATAGGGCCTTTGTACTGAACTTTATATTTTATTTATTATTTTATTTGTTTGTTTGTTTATTTGTTTATTTATTTTGTCTTTTTGAGACCAGGTCTCGCTGTGCAGTTCAGGCTGGCCTTGAGCTCACTTTGTAGTCCAGGCTGGTCTTGAACTCACATCAGTCCTCCTGCCTCAGCCTCCCAAGTGCTGGGATTACAGGCATGTGCCACCATGCCTGGCTTGAATTATATATTTTAAGCCATAACCACCCACTCCTTCCTTCCTTCCTTCCTTCCTTTCTTTTTTTTTTCCAGGACCAGAGTTCAAACTCGCAACCTTGCACTTGCCAGGCAGGCATTTAGGCCATGGAGCTATCTCCCCAACCCCACCCGCTCCTTTCTGTTGTTTTGTTTTTTATCTTTTTGAGAGAAGATCCTGCTATGCAGTTCAGGCTAACTTTATGCTCACTTTGTAGACCAGACTGGCCTGAAACTTTGAGAATTCCTTGTGCCTCAGCCTACTGAGTGCTGGGATTACAGGCACATACCACCACATCCAGGCCTAGCCCTTTTTATTTTTTATTTTGAGACAGCAGTACACAGATAATCCCAGAACTCGGGGAGCTGAGAGAGGAGGATCACTGCAAGTTCGAGGCCAGTCTAAACTACACAGCAAGACCTTGTCTCAAAAAAATTTTTTTTTAATTAAAAAAAAGACATAAGACAAAATAGAATCACCATGGGAGTATAAATAGCAAAGAGAAATAGGCTAGTCCCTGAGACATGGTTACTGAGTTGTTATTAGAAGAAATTAGCAGTGGGAACTGAGAACTGGAAGGAAAATTGAGACATTTGTGTTTTGGAAGCATGGTTGTTGGAATGTGTTGTAGGACATACCATGTTGGATGCTGCTAATAGGTCTGAGTGAGAGGAGTATGAAAACTGATCCTTGGGCTTAGCATCATTTTAATTGTATTGACAGATAAGAAGTAGCTGAAATTATTTGTAGTGTGATTTATAACCAAAAATGTAGGGTTTTCAATCAATCTGAACACAGAGCATTTTTAAGAGTTGCATGACTGCTGTTTGAAGTTCTGAACAGTTTGCATTTTTAGGCGAGAGGACTATGAGTGACTGAACCAGGCCTTCACACTGAACTGTATCCCTATTCCCTATTTAATTTTTTTGTTTTGAGACCAGGTCTCACTAAGTTGCCCAAGCTGGGCTGGAATTTGTGATTCTCCTGCCTTGGCTTCTCAGAGTGTTGGGATTACAGGCCTGCACGATCACGCCTGTCTTAGTTTTGTTTTGTTTTTTTTTTTTTCTCCCTCCCTCCTTGGGCCCAGTCTATACTGAAGAAATGCTTGGGTAGATGTTTAAACTGCTCTATCCAAATCTGTCAATTACAAGCAGTTATATGTGCTTGTGGGCATGCTGGGGAATGCTCCCAGGGCTTCCTACTAAGCTTGTGCCCTACTGATGCTCTTCACCTTCAGCCACTTTTGTTTTGCTGTAGCAAGCTGATTTTTTCATTGACTTTGGACTGCTGTGTTTTTGTTTTGTTATTTTTCTTTCTAGACTACCAATGTCCATCTTTATATGATAATTCAGCTCCAGGTTATAAACAGTGCTTTTCTTGTACACAACTAAAGTACAGTACAGATACTCTATATCATTTGCCACTTTAAGTAAAGCTAATTTATATCCTGCTGAATGCAAGGTCACGGTATCTTGCCATCTTTATAGCACTTATCTAAAATTGTTGTGACATGCTTGTGTAGTGTTTTGATTGTTTTATCTCTCCGGCTGGATTGTACATTTTGTCTAAACAAAAGCTATAATTATTTTGTTTACCAAATAATTGTTTAGCCCTGGCTGGTAACAGGTACTTAATAAATGTGTATTAGTGAGTCTGTCTGCATAAGTTGTAGGTGTTAGTTTACATAAGCATCTAAACCCACCTATAGTTAGCTCAGCAAAGGTCACAAATCTGTTTTCAAATGAGGTTGAAGGGCTATCTCAGACCTCTCAGGAGCCTCGCATCACCTTTGGAAACAGAGTTTTAACTTTTTGTGGGGAGTGGAGTTGAACCTAGGACCTCATTCATGCTAGGTAAGAACTATACTACTGAGCTACATTCCCAGCCCAATGTATTTTATAATTTGAATGTAATTACTAAGAAAACTATCTTGACCAGGTATGGTGGTACATACCATTTGGAAGGCTGAGGCAAGGGGATGGTCATGAGTTGAAGGCCAGCCTGGGCTACATAGTAAGTTTAAGAACAGCCTTAACTACATATTGAGACCCTGAATAAAGAAAAAGATCACCCTGTATAACAAACAAACCATCCATAGAAAAATCTAATTTCCAAATAAATCTCTTGGCCTTGTCCTTCCAAATGGGGTTATGACAAAGTCCATGGTGGCACCTCAGTTGAGGTGGGGTTGCCCAGAGGGTTCACAGCTCTGGCAGCTGCTTTTGCTGGGGAACTCCAGGTTTGGAGACAAGGAACTGAGCATTGAACAAGGGCTGCCACCTTTCTAGTGTACCATATCTTACTATCTGGCCACAAATAGATGTGTATCATTTCTGTATTTATCAACTATGTCTGCTTACTTAGTGGTAGACAAGAACTATCTCTGAACCCTCTCTTTTAATGAGTTATCCTCATCTTTTTTCCCGCTCTTATGGTGATACTGGGGATTGAACCCAGACTTCCACATTGAATTATATATAGGCAGGCATGCATGCATACATGCACATATATGGTAGGGTCTCACTTTGTAGCTTGAGGCTGACCTCAAACTCATAGTCCTCTTGCCTTGGCCTTTCAACTGCTGGAATTACAGGCATGTGCTGCTACACCTTGTGAAAAGTGTCTTTATGTAGCCTTAGCAAGTGCTGAGATTAACTAGATCACTAAGACTTAGCCTGACACTACTTGCTCAGAAAACTTGTTCTCTTGACCCCAACCATTGTCTCCATACTGATATCTGTCAAATTTTATTTTTTAATTTATTTAGGGTCTTACTACATAGATCAGACTTGTAGTAATCCTGTTTTTCAGCTTCCCAAGCACTGAGATTACAGGTGCATGCCACCACGCCCAGTCTCTCTCAAATTAAGTTTATAGAATTTATGTTTTTCAGTTTGGAAGCAGATATTTTATTAACTGACCAAATCATAAAAACACCATGGTAGATACCTTAGTTCATCCTTCTAATAAGTCTGTTGATCTGGTCTTCCATATTTCCAGCATGGCCACCTTCCACAAAATGGGTGGCCTTTTTCTTCATTCCAGCTCGTGGAGATGAGAACTTGAAGGGCCACAGGAAGTTATTTGCCTCTTTGAAGCGTTTTCCTACAGTATAGATCTCATGGATCAGATCCTCCATGCAGATGATGCCATATTTGCCAAGTGATCAAGCAATCAATGAATTATCTATCAAGGCAACTTGCTTCTTATTGATTTTGCCATAGCCACGCTTGTGTATTAGTTCATTTGCTGACTTCAGGTTTGGGTACCCCCACGCAATGTATGTCTCCACAATTCTCAGCATGTTAATTGAAGCCTGGTTGAGCTTAATGAAGGTACCATTGAAGATTTGGCGGAGGCAAAGAAGTTGCGACACCTTGCGGACCTTGGGCTCACACCATTGATACTCCTGATCTGGATGACAAATGCCAGTTTGGGCTCTGCGGGGACATAGAAGTTGCTAGCTTTTCTCGCCATCCTAGCTATTCAGATCTCAGTTCTGTACATCTGTCTGTACTCCTTATGATAGTGCCTGGCTTTTTCATAGATGAGCTTCCTCCTTGCCTTGCGAAGTGTCTTCTGGACAAACTTCTTTTTCAGGTGCTTTATCTTCAACTCTACAAAATGCCTTCCCTTTTTCTTAAGGGTTTCTGGCACAACAGGAACCTTTTGTTTCTTTTCTATGCCCTCCGTGGTTCCAGCTGGAAAAAAGCTAGACTTTTTTTGTTTTAGAGAAAACAAAGTTTTCATTCACATGCAACCATTTAATTTAATTATAAGCCTGAATTAGCAAAGTGAATGGGTTGTTCTGCGCCCTTAAACAGCTACATACAATGATTAAAACTTGAATATGTTTTAAAAACTGAGGGTATAATTTACATACAATTAGGTCCACAGATCTTAAATATACATTTTTTTTGAGGGGGGTCTTTTTTGAGAAAGGGTGTCACTATGCAGTTGAGGCTAACCTTGAGCTCACTTTGTTGCCCAGGCTGGTGTCAAATTTGCAGTGATCCTCCTGCCTTAGCCTCCCAAGTGCTGAGATTACAGGTGTATGTCACCAACTTCTCAGTCTGATGAATTTTTTTTTTTAATTTTTTTTAAAATTTATTTATTGGGCCGGCGAGATGGTTCAGTGGTCTAAAGCGCCTGCTTAGGAGGGCTCAGGCAACTGCAGGGACTGCAGTTCGATCCCCGGCACCACATGCTGCGCCAGCGCCACCACCTGGGCAGGCTGAGCCAGCCACAAAATGAATAAATAAAGAAACAAACAAACACAACAAGCAAACAAATAAATAAATGAAATAAAATTTAAAAAAAAAAAATATATAAAATTTATTTATTTATTTGTTTGCTTGTTGTGTTTGTTTGTTTCTTTATTTATTCATTTTGTGGCTGGCTCAGCCTGCCCAGGTGGTGGGGCTGGCGCAGCATGTGGTGCCGGGGATTGAACCGCAGTCCCTGCAGTTGCCTGAGCTTTCCTAAGCAGGCGCTTTAGACCACTGAACCATCTCGCCGGCCCCGCCAGTCTGATGAATTTTAACAGTTTTTTTCACCATGGAACCATAGCACCAGTTAAGAAATAGAGTATTTCCATCACGTAGCATGTTCTTTTCTGGTTAAACTCCCTACTACTTAAATCTCCATCACTACCACTTCTATCTTTGGCCACTGTCATTACAAGTAAGGCTCCTGTTTCTCTTCTTCAAATACATGGATTCTGGTTTTTGGCATATTTTTAAGGGAGTTGGTACAGGGAATTGAACTTAGGACCTTGAACTTACCAGGCAGGTACTGTACTGCTGAGCTACATCCCTGACTCCCAAATACAGGGATTCTTAGACAGTGGGTTTTGTGTGTGTGTATGTGTGCCTTGTATCTGTCATTCTGCTTAATGTTAATAAACTCCATACATGTGGCTGCATGTATTAATAGTTAATTCATTTTTATCGATTTGCTCTATTCTTTTGTATGACACCATAATTGATTTGTTCATTCCCCTATTAATGAACATTGAGGTTTATTTCCATCTTGAGTCAATTACAAATAGGGCAGTTGTACACATTAAAATAAATTTGTTTGTAGACATATAATTTCTTTTTTTTTTTTTATGTGTTTGGTACAAGGTCTCACTACCCAGCTTGGACTGACTCGTAGTGATTTTCCTGTTTTCACCCTCTCCAGTGCTGGGGTACAGGCATGCACCACCACACCCAATGGCTGGCTTAGCGCACCCAGGGGCGGGGCCAGTGAGGCATGTGTTGCTGGGGAGTCCCTGTTTTTTGCCTAAGCAGGCACTTAGTCCACTGAGCTATCTCGCTGGCCCTGTGAGCATAAATTTTCATATCCTGGATAAATATCTATGAATAACATTGCTACTAGATTCAAATCTGTTTAACTTTATAGGAAGTTGTCAATTTTTAAAATGGTTGTTGTAGCTGGGTATACAACATGTAAGATATGTTTATAATCCCACCACTTGGGAGGCTGAGGCAGGAGGATTGTTGTAAGTCTGAGACCAGTCTGGGCTACAAAGTGAGCTTAAGGCCAATCTGAATTGCATAGTGAGACATTGTCTCAAAAAGGTAATAATCATAATAATAATAAATAGTTGGCTGGGGTGATAGCTCCATGGCAGAGGTGCCTGCCTGACAAGTGCAAGGTCGTGAGTTCGAACCCTGGTCCCGCAAAAAATAAATAAATAAATAAATAAAATAGTAAATAGTTGTACTGTCTTACATTCCCACCAAGAATATATGTTCCATGTATTCTCCAAACTTTAGAATTGTTAGTCTTTTTTTTATCTTACTCATACTAATGGGTATTTCACAGTGCTTTCAACTTGTGTGTCACTGGTAACTGATATGGTCTACTTTCTCATGTGCTTAGTGTTCATTCCTGTATTCTGTTGGATAATTCATCTTTTTATTGTTAGTTTGTAGGAATTCTTTAGCAAACAGACCTTTGTTTCATATATAACAATTTTTTTTCTCAGCCTTTGGCTTATCTTTTCGTTTTTAAAATAGTGTCTTGTTTTTTTCTGTTTGTTCATTTATTGATTTGTGATAGGGTCTCACTTTGTAGTTCAGGCTAGCCTTGAATTTGTAGCTGTCATTCTGCCTCAGCCTCCCAAAGGATGGGACTGCAGACATGCACTACCACGCCTGCCTTAAATAGTATCTTTTAATGAGCAGAAAATGTTTCATATTTTGAAATATCGTTTGTGTTAGTTAGCTCTGTTTTACTATAATTAATACCTGAACATAGAGCCTTTGCTCTGGGCTACATTCCCAACCCTTTTTTATTGTGTTGTTTTGAGATAGGATCTAAGTTGAGATTTCAACTTGCGATCCTCCTGACTCAGTGTCCCAGAATGCTAGGATTACAGGCTTACACTTATACACACACACACACACACACACACACACACACATACACACACACACACCAGCTCCTACATTATTTTAATGCTTTGACTGAAAATCAGTTAACTACATTAGTGTGGCTTGCAGAGTAAAAATTATATTAGAAGACAGTGGGCCGGTGAGATAGCTCAGCGGTCTAAAGTGCCTGCTTAGGCAAGCTTAGGCAACCACAGGGACTGTGGTTCGATCCCTAGCACCACATGCTGAACCAGCCCCACCCCCAGGGCAGGCTGAGCCGGCCATAATATAAATAAATAAATAAAGTTTAAAATATATATATATATATATATATATATATATATATATATATATATATATATAAAGAAGATAGTAATTTTGTCTATAGAAATCCCTAATGGCTCTTTTTTAAAGCCTAATATTGAAAATAGCCCACTTTGTAACTTAAAAAAGAGCATAGTTACAGAGCAAACTATTATTACCCTAATATATTTTAAAATAGTTCGAATAGAACCACTCAGCCTTCATTCATCTGTAAGTTTCTTTTTTTTTTTATTTTTTATTTTTTTTTATTTTTATTTTTTTTTCATCTGTAAGTTTCTAAAGAGCTGACTGCTTTCAGTAGAGTCAGAAAGACACAATCATAGGATAGGTAATCATCCTGGAAAATAACAATAAGCAATCAAAAATATTCTTAAAGGTACACTAAAGTTTTTTAGATGTGAATATGTGTGTGCTCATGTGTGTGTGTGTGTGTGTGTGTGTATGTGTGTAGTAGGACTAGTAGTAGTAGTGGAGGTAGTGGGGATCTAGCCCAGGGCTTTGTACATGCTGGCAAGTGCTCTACCATTGAACTGCATCTGCAGCCCAGAGTGAATTTTTATTTTTTACTTATGTATTTATGTATGTATGTATGTATGTATTTGCGGGACCAGGGTTTGAACTCATGACCTTGCACTTACAGGGCAGGCACTTGTGCCACAGAGCTATCTCCCTGGCCTCCAGAGTGAATTTTTAAAAATGAATAAAGGATAGCATTCCCGAAAAACATAACTACTCAATTTCAGTAAATATTTCTCTCAGCGTAGACATACCTGGAAAGAGCAGGTGCAGAGAAGGGAAATACCAGCTCTAACAAGTTTAGCTCTGTGGTCCATTTGTATTACCTCCTGAGAGTCTGCACAGAATGGCAGCTGACCATGCTGCACTCCGCAGCTGCTACCAGCAGACTGAGGCATTGCGGAGCAAAGGGCGATGCCCGGTGGTAGATGATACACAACTTTTATCCTAGTTCTCAAAAAGTAGAAGAAACACCACGTACAAGTGTTTAATGATTCCTAAGAATAATAGTGGGACATCTTCTCAAACAAATGGTCCCTGCATACTCCCAAAGAGAACCAATCAACATTAAAAGATGTATGGCCTTTATGATTTTAGGGGGTTACTTAACTTTGGTTTGATTTGGTTTGTTGACAGAGTCTTCCTATGTAGTTCAGACTGACTCACTAAGCTGGGTTGGTCTCCTTCCTCAACCTCCCAAGTGCTGGGATTATAGGCCTATGCCACCATGACCAGTTGCCCTTTATGATTATAATGGACATCATAACACACCTTCAGGAAGATCTAATGTTATGCCAGATACCTGGAGTGATAAAAATGTAACTATTGGCCTTGAGGAGATTATGGTCAGTTTGGACTTAATTTGGGAATTAAAAAAAAAAACAAAACACTTACTAGGTTAGTTGATCTGAGCATTATGAAGTATAGATATAATTTATTTCGATGTGAACTGGGCTTTGAAGCTTCTTATCTCACTAGACAAAAAGACAAGCGAGAGCTAGTAAAATTCTATGAAATTGTAGTTATTTGAAACACCTAACCCAAACAGTAATAGAAGCCTGAAATTCCTCATCTGTAAAATGAGGATAGTGTTGGTACCTATCTCGTGTTATAACAGTTAAATATAGAAAGACTGGGGCTGACGAGACAGGTCAGCAGTCTAAAGTACCTGCTTAAGCAAGCTTGGGCAAGTGCAGGGACTGACTGTGGTCTGATCCCTGGCACCACATGCTGCACGAGCCCCGCCCCTAGGGCAGGCTGAAACAACCACCAAAATAAATAAGTAAATAAATAAAGTGATTGAAAGTTATGTGTATATATATGTTTATATAGTGTATAAACACATTGGCATATGTTTTTATTCATTTTTTATGAATGTAGGACAGGGTCTACAGGGTGTACAGGGTCTCACTACATAGATTGGACTTGTGGCCTCCAGTTTTCAGCCTCCCAAGCACTGGGATTCCAGGCATGCGCCACCATGCCCACCCTCAGTCGCTGTCTCAGCATGCTTGGGGGCCGGGCGGGCTCAGCTGGCTGGAAATCAAGCTCTGGTTGTAGTCTGCTGAGCTATCTGGCTGGCCCAAGACTGGCACGTGTTTACCCAGAAAAATGTTAGTTTGACTTGAAAACATAGCATGTTGATCCAAAGCTGATGTAGATAATGAAAAAATACCCAAAATTATCTCAACTGGTAAACAGCTCCCAGATTAAACCAAGTGAAATTGTTTAGAGGAAGAAATTAAGAGTACTGAACTTTGGTTCAGAAAACTATAATTGGTACATCCATTTTCTTAGCACTATTTTTCATAGCTGAAAAATACAGCCCAGAAAATATATTTTCATAGCTGAAATATAACTACTGACAGGTGAATGAATAAATAAATACAATGTGATATTTTCATACAATTGAATACTCACTTTCTCAGCACATAAACTAAAATTGGAATAAGGAAGCAAATTCTGACAGTGGTTACCACATTTTGTTGTTGGTTTGATTTAGTTTTTTGAGACAAGGTAGTGTTATCCAGTTCAGGCTGGCCTCAAACTCAAAGTGATCCTCCTGCCTCAGGAATGCTGGGATTACAGGCATGTGCCACCACACCCAGCTACTTAATTTTGCTTTTGAGACAGTCTCTTTGTGTACTCTAGTGTGGCTTTGAAGTTGCTTTGTAGCCCATGCTAGCCTGGAGCTTGGAATCGTCTTGCTTCTGCCATTCAGTGCCAATTAAATTTTTAAGGCTTAGGAATTTGTCCAGTGGTAGAGCTTTTACCTAAACATGAGGTCCTGGGTTCAGCCCTAATCTTACAGAACAAAAATAAAACCGGACTACCCTAGAAGAAAACGTTTACTAGGATTTTAAAGAAGTCTTACTGTGTGAGGATGACATAGCTAATCTATATTCTAAAAAGAGGCTGAAAGTTCAGACTACATTCACAGTGTAATCAGCTTTTTGCTCTATAACAACCTCAAATTTCAGTAATTTAAGATAAACATTATTTCTCATGATTCTTTGGGTGACCCAGGGAACATGGTCTCACTTACATAACTGGTGCTTGGCTTAGCAACACCTGGGGCAGGGTAACAGGATGGTTTGGTTGCATGTCCCTCATGACTTGGGCTTATTCATTTTCAAGCTTCTTGTGTCATGTTGCCAGTGTCCCATTGGCCAGAGCAAGCGTGATAGTTAACCCTAAGGTGACTGGCTGCCCTGTGGCATCAACAAAGGGAGTGTGTTATTTTGTACACAACCTGACACAGTTTAGGAAACATTAAAAACATCTCAGTTCTACGGTCTAGAAGTTTCATGGGGGCCTATTTGAAGGCTATCTTTTTTAAAAAATTTTAAATTCATTTTTATGTATTTAGTACAAGGTCTACAGGGTCTCACTGCACAGATCGGACTTGTAGTGATCCGTCTGTTTTCAGCCTCCCAGGTGCTGATGTTACAGGCACACATCACCACACCCAGTCTCAGTCATCATCTCAGCGTTCCCCAGAGCAGGGCTGGGCATATCAGAGATTCAGCCCCAGTCCCTGTGTCTGCCTAAGCAGATGCTTTAATCAGCTGAGCTATCTGGCTGACCCTTAGGTCAATCTAAAGAACTTCCTGACTAAGATAGCCTAAGGAGAACAAAAGGAGGCTACCAGTAAAAGGAGGACCTGGTTATTAAATGTGCTGGAAGCGTTTTGTAACTTTTTGTTTTCCTGACTGGGTTCTATTACATGATTTCCTCCAGGAGGCCTCTTGCCTGCACACTGCTCCAGCCTGATAGTTGCAACACACACACACACACACACACACACACACACACTTCTGTAGCTTTGCCTATCACTTTATCACAGATTTGCTCAAGTGCCTATCTATGAGATGGAGCTCCTTGAAGCTATAGGTGATGTAAGTAAAATTCATTATTTCAGTGCGGGTGTCTTCAAAAAAATTGTTGCTGGGTGTAGTGGCACATGTTTGTAATTTCAACACTGAGGAGGCTAAAGCAGGAGGGTTGTCAGGTGTTCAAGGTCAGACTATATAGTGAGTTCAAGGTCATTCGCTCTACAAAGTGAGACCCTGTCTCAAAAAAACACAAAAGCAAGAAGAAAAAATGAAAGTGCTGGGGCGAGATGGTTCAGTGGTCTAAAGCGCCTGCTTAGGAGGGCTCAGGCAACTGCGGGGACTGCAGTTCAATCCCCGGCACCACATGCTGCGCCAGCGCCACCACCAGGGCAGGCTGAGCCAGCCACAAAATGAATAAAATAAAGAAACAAACAAACACAACAAGCAAACAAACAAACAAACAAACAAATAAATAAATAAATAAATAAATAATGAAAGTACTCTATTCTCTGTTCACCTGTAGGTTGTAACCTCAGTCATAGAGTCAGTGTTCAGTATGGAAAGAAGTAGGGAGAAAAAAAGAGTTCCTGCCAGTTGAGATCACCTCTTCTAAAGAGCATTTTCAAAAATTTTACTGAATGTACTTTTTCATTTTTCTTTTTTTAAATATTAAATTTATTGGTGTAATTTAGATATACATAATGATCATAGAGAACTTGTACCTGTACACACTTTCTTAGTTCCTGTTTTCCCCCATTCACCTTCCCTCCCTTCGGCCCTTATTCCCCTCCTTACTTGGGAAGTTGTTTTTATTTTTTCACATTTTAAAATTTTTCCTTCCTTGGTTATTATTTACACTTTCAGCTTCTCACATCAGAGAAACAATGTGATATTCACACATTTGTCCAGTTTTTTTCACTTAAGAATATAGTCTCAAGGGCCGGCGAGATGGCTCAGTGGTCTAAAGTGCCTGCTTAGGAAAGCTTAGGCAACCTCAGGGACTGTGGTTTTGATCCCTGGCACCACATGCTGTGCCAGCCCTACCCCCAGCACAGGCTGAGCCAGCCATAATAAAAAAAAAAAAAAGTATAGTCTCAAGATGCATCCATTTAGCTGAAAGTCTTGAATTTATCCCTTTTAATGGCTGAGTAGTACTGCACTGTGTGTGTGTGTGTGTGTGTGTGTATATATATATATATATACACACACATATATACATATATATGTATATATACACATATATGTATATGGTTTTATATATATATAAAACCGTATATTATTCATTCATTGGTTCATAGATATTGGGCTTTTTTCTAAGACTTAGCTATTACAAACTGCTATTACAAAAATGGTGTGCATATATCAGCACATTTATTCTTAAAAGTCAACTTACAAATATGTAATCAATCCAGATTTACCTATATATGTTTGCACTACATGAAAAATGTTGAAACAATTTTGAAACTGAGTTATAACCAAGAACTTTCTCCATTTGCTGGGACTTAGCCCAATATCCAATATTCTATGTATGACAACTGAGGACTTAGTGTAAGTATTATGTGGTTTCTCACAATATGTGTATATATTAATGGTTTCTCACAATATTGCATTCATTTGTAGTATTAAAAACTGGCTAGAGATATTCCCGTATTTGATATGCATTTCTCCTATAAATTGCCATGTTTACATGAAAAGTCACTTGAAAATAATAACTGACATTCTGTATGTACACTTTTTGAGTTTGTGCATATTTTCTGAGATTATGAAAATCACAAAATCCTTTCCGAAATTATCTACCTAGAGATTATTTTGTAATTTTTTCCATTCATTTCAAGGTAAGTAGAAAAAAGGAAGGGTTTGCCATATTAATTACGTATATATGGCTTTGCTTCCATGTGAATTTGTGTGTGTGTGTGTGTGTGTGTATGTGTATTTTTTATTTTAGGGAAGGGTCTAGAAGGTGTTCAGGGTCTCACTACTAGATTGGACTTGTAGTGATCCAACTGTTCATAGCCTCCTAAGAGCAGGGATTATACGCCACCTTGCCTAGTCTTAACTGCCACCTGTTCTCAGTTGCCCTCTCAGTGTGCCCTGGGGGTAGGGCTGGCATGGCAGACCTGGGGATTGAACTCCTGGCCCCTGTGCCTGCAGTTTTAGTCTGCTGAGCTATTTGGCCGGCCCTGTTCGTATATTTGTTTTTTTTTTTTTTTTTTTAATTTTTTTTATTTATTTGTTTGCTTGTTGTGTTTGTTTGTTTGTCCGTTTATTTTTTTTTTTGTGGCTGGCTCAGCCCACCCTGGTGGTGGGGGCTGGCGCAGCATGTGGTGCCAGGGATCGAACCGCAGTCCCTGCAGTTGCCTGAGCTTTCCTAAGCAGGCGCTTCAGACCACTGAACCATCTCGCCGGCCCCCGTATATTTGAATGTATTGAGAAAAGTAAAACTTTTCCCACATGGCTTACATATGTTCAGATTTTCACCATTATTCTTTCATTTATGTAATTATGTCTCTGTGTAGTCAGAGTTTCTTTATATTTCTTACAAAGAAAAGGCTTTCTCTATTGTCTTGTTTGGGAAAGAGGGTATACCGGGAATCAAACTCAGGACCTTGCACTTGCCAGGCAGGCACTGCGCTGCTGAGTTGTATCTCTGGCCCCTCTACTATCTTTCCTTTTTTTTTTTGATAGGCTCAGCCTGCCCTGGTGCGGGGGCTGGCACAGCATGTGATGCCAGGGATCTAACTACGGTCCCCTATACCTGCCTAAGCAGTCTCTTTAGGCCACTGAGCTATCTCATTGGCCCCTCTACTGTCCTTTGATATCAATGTAAGTTACTTTATATATTCACAGTTAATTTCCTCTTGCCATTTAAAATCTGTGATGATCACTGAATTGTTAGTCTTCTGTCCATTACTTACATAAATAAAATTTCACCCTAGTGTAGTTTCTTTCATAAATATGACAATACCTGTGGAATTTATGCATTGTCACATTGTTTACATACTTTTTGTACCCTGTGAGTCCTGTCATGTCTTTGACAGTAACTGTGACTGCTGAAAGCTTTCCCACATTGCTTACATACATAGCATTTTTCTCCATTGTGAGTTTTTTCACGAGTTTGATCATTTCTGAACTGAAAGCTTTCCCACATTGCTTACAAAGACAAGATTTATCTCTGGTGTGAGTTCTTCATGTATCTGAATATCATGGTGAGAATTAAAACATTTAATTCTTATACATACACAAGTTTTCACTTCACTGTGATTTCTTTCTTTTGGCTGTGATTTCTTTCCCTGATTTGAACATAGATGTGTTTATTGAAGACTTTCACACCTTGCTTATACACAAAGGACCTCTCTTCAGTGTTTCTTCATTGTGATCAGAGTTGGGTCTTAAACTTTGCTTTTATTCAGGTTTCCCTCCAGAGTTTTTGTTTGCATGTGTATGGAAGGACTAGAATCCAGTGCACGTTTTCCTGTCTTCAAATCTCCACTACTCATGATTTAAGTCTAGGGTTAACTATAATGGGAACTTTTGGGAATAATTTACCAATCAAGGGCTTTCTGCAAGAAAATTTTTCACTTTTGTAGCAAGCGAATTTGTGTTCATACTGCTATCTGAAGTGCAAATGGTCATTTCTTCAAATGGCCATTGATACCATAATTTATATTAACAGCATTTTCTACTTCCTCATTTACCTTTCCTGTAATTTTTATATTCATGTTCAATTTGTAGATCATCCCAGTTTTTTCGTATAGCGGCCATATTCCTAAAGTTTTCCCACATCACATTTCTGTAGAGCTTCTTTTGGGATGGATCCAGCAAAGCCTACTTCCTCTATAATGTAGTTCACAACCACATCCTCAAAAGGTCACTGTTACCATTGTGTGGTTTGAGTGTCTCTCAGGGTTCTTTTCATGCAGCCTGCAGCCAGTAGATTCCCTGGGGCAAGGAAGTGTAGCCAAGTTGGCTATTCCTTAGCGAGGTGTTCCCAATCTCTTTTTTTTTTTAAAACAATCTCCCTTTTTGTTTTTACAGTTCATGCCCTACCCAGACTGCCCTCCTGTACTTATCTTATTAGGCCTATCTCTGTGCAAGAAATGCTGGGAAATAGTTTGGATTCTGTATGTTGTGACCCCCCAGTATTAACTGTTGGTAGCTTAAATAAAATTTAAAAATAAAGAACTCACAGCGGTTGGTAGTTTCAAAGAACAAGATTATAATTTTTTCTTTTTTCTGGTAATGTGGATCGAACTTGGGACCTTACTCTTACCAGGCAGGAACTTATGCCACTGATCTATCCCCCGGGCTATCATAACTTAAGGATAATAATTGATTTTCTGTGAGTTCAACCTGTATAGTGAGACCCTGTATCAGATGAATGAATGAATAAGTTTTTAAAAAGGATAATAATTGATTGTATTTTCAGTTCTAGAATTGGGCAATACTTCATCGCATAAAATAGAAGAATTCCAGTGATAGAAAAGGACTAAAGAATCAAAAGGTCAAGGTCAACCTGGAATACATAGTGAGACCGTGTTTCTAAGGGATGATGGTGGTTCTTACAGCTTTAGTTAAGCATAGGTAAGAAACAGTGCATTCAAAGGGCTAATGAAAAGCTTTTAATGAAATTATTTATAATTCCTCAAGCTGTAAATGAGCCCTACACAAGATGGTAGA
>PVKN010017446.1:0-17335 GCA_004027915.1 Capromys pilorides | reverse complement strand
ACCATGTCTACACACTGTACTCTATATAACCACTATGAGGACAATAATATTCAATGTATCAATTATTATGAATGCACTACTAATGTGTTTTGAAACTATTATATTGTTATTTATTTTTAAAAATTTAAAAAAACTTAAAAAAAGAAAGTTATGGGTAAAGTGTAGTGAATTGGAAGAAATGGATGAAAAATTGATATTTTTACTATACAAAGGTGCTGGAGCACAGAAAACACTTTCATGTTTGGAATTATAGAATTTTATACTTTCAAGTGTTACTAAACAAAAGAAAGGGAAAAATGCCTTTACTTCTTTAAGTGATTTTTTTCTGGTGATTAGCAAGAAACAAAATATTTAAAGTGTCATATTTTTTTCTTTTTCATTTTCTAAGTGTTGGAATAAGTCTAAAGAACAGAAAGACCCTTGTTTTCCTTCATGTTCATTTAACCAAGTAAGATCAGCTCATCTCACTGTGTCGTTGTTCATGCACGTCACTCATTCATACTCTAGAATATTAACAAAGATAGAAAGAGAGACAAATGAGTCAATGAATTAAATTTTATGATTTGCCCCATGTAATCTTGATGAAAATTTTCCAGATCTGAAAATATTAACAAATTTGACAACTTTTCTCTTTATCTAACCTTCATTTTTAAAACATATATTTAAAACATCATAATTGCACAATTTGACTTAACAGTCTTCAGCATTACTCTAAAAATTCTGAGATAAAAATTATGTAAGTTCTAAATGTCAGAGCAAATATTACTGTCAAGATTAGAGCTTCAGGCTATTCAAATTCAATAGAAGGTGTAAGCATTGGAAGTTTTCTTATTTTTTGCTTATTTCATTGTTTGCTTTTGCAGAACTGGTGATTGAACTCAGGCTCTTGCACTTGTCAGGCAAGCACTTATTTTACTGAGCTATCTCCCCAGCATTTTTCTTCTTTTGACATAAAACATATCATGCTAATTTTCCACAACATAAATCTTTGTGATTTTCATTGTGGAAAACATTATATTTAATAGTCCAAATTTAACCAGATCTCTTTGTATCACACCACGCATCTGTGTAGTCCATCTCTCTGATCACTTTAGTAACTGCCTCTCCTTCCATACACATCATTTTCCCTATTTTAAATTCAAAAGAATGTAATAAGATAGAACTAATCCACTCGTAAACATACATCTGCATTTCAGTTGAAGCATACAGTATAACATAAAGTTCAATCAGCTTTATAATTGTAACAATTTGTGCACAAAGCCCACATCTAAACACTTGAGGAAACCAGCATGAACGATGTAGTGCCAGATGTGCAAGCAGCGCATTTCCCACTGATCATATCATTACTAGCCCCACACCTTCACAGCCTCACATCCAGAGCCAGTCAAGGTCAACACGAAGGTCAGAGGGTCTCCTAATGTCTTTTCCAATATTTTGCTTCACTTGGAATGTGTCACTGCTTTTTTTTCTGTTACACATAGAGTTTCAATTTTTTTTTACTTTTATTTATTTATTTGTTTTAGTAAGGGTCTTCAGAGTCTACAGTCTCACACCATAGATGGGACTTGTAGTGATCTGCCTGTGGTCAGTCTCCCAAAGAGCAAGGATTATAGGTGCATACCACTATGCACAGTCTCAAACATCCTCTCCACGTGCCCTAGGGGCAAGGCCAGCAGGGCACACCAGGGATGGAACCCTGGCCACTGCATCTGCCTAAGCAGGCACTTTAATCCGCTGAGCCATTTGGCTGGCCCACATATAAACTTTTTAAAAATTGTGTTTTCCATCAATCATTGATATTCTAAATTTTAAATCCCTATAAAACATAAAAAACAATTACACCTTTTTATACAGAAATTTAGGAATTTAGCCATATACGAAATTATAGAAGAATACTACTATAGCATACTTATTGTCTCTTATTCTCTTTTATCATTATTTTTTATTTCATCATGGAAAGCACATGTTCCATGTTATTCCAAGGCCTTTGATATTCAGAAACCTAATGATGTTAAGTTCAAGTGCCTATGTTATAGGGAATAATATCACTAAGTTTCTATTCTGGGTACTAACAACTTAAGTTGGCAGACCAAAAAATTAGAGAAAAAAAAAAAAGGGCTACAAGGATAACCAATATTTTGGCTCTAGTGCTTCAAGGTCAGTGAGGACTCAAACATAAGAGAACCTGTACTGTAACATCCTATAACTCAGTGGTTTCCCAAATTTTCTGTACAAGGAGATTATTGGGCTACAGAGGAAAGTGATGAATGATGTATAGTGTGCCTAAGGAGAGTCACCTAGAAAGAAAATACTCTCTCAGGCTTTCACAGAGAGCAAATTGGTCAAGCAATGGCCGTGACTCATCCAGATGGCTGACACTGACAAAAGATCTACAAACAGCTGTACATGGTTTCAGAGTAAATACTGAGGGGGTTTAAATAACCTTGTCAGATACAAAAGTTACATTTTTGTTATATAGGTCTTGCTTTACCTTGGTCATAGCCATCCAGCAGAAAACTCTTACCATGGGGTATAAAAAGTAAAGTCATATTAATAGGCTGAGCTGTAGAAGGCTCAAGTCAACAACTTCTGACATTGCCAGTTGTGTTGATAAGCTGCTACTATTATGGACTGTTGGACTATATGTACAACTACTTTCTCTTAGTTCAAAGAGAAGACAGATTTGTACTAATAGTATTTAAACAAGATATCATGTCTGCATCTTGTACTCAGAATAACAACTATGAAGACAACAATATGCAATGTATTAATTATTTTAACTGTCCTACTAACCTGTTGTGAAACTGTCTCATGCCTATTTCTATCTCATTAAAATTGATAAAAAGGAATAGTAAGATTTATTTTATAACTATCTAATTTTTAAGTTATGTAAATAACATTTTGACTGATGAACAGTGAGAAAAATAGCATAGTAAGTTACCTGGGCACTTTTCAGAGTCCAGTTACACCACCTCTTTTCCTCTTCCTTGAGGGCTGGCTACACATGGTGTGGAACTTAGCCTGGGGACCAAGTCTCCTGAGGTGGCCCAGGGAAAGATGGAACTGCTCATTCTCAGACCGTGTGGAGAGAGATAGGAGTAGGAATGTTTTACTGTCCTAATTTGAAACATTTGCTTCTGAGGTAGATAATTATTCCTCATGATGAGAATGCTTACAATATCATTTCTACATAATAAAATACCAAATTCAAAGGAAAGTTCTCAAAATGTACAAATTACTTTCAGACTTACCACTTTTTAATAAAATTTAAGAAGGAATGAGAAAATATGCCTAAGAAAAACTAAATTTTTATTTTCAATACATCATAAATTATCGTTAGCCTGTATATTTCGAGTCTCTTCCGGTTATATGATGTTAAGGCATAAAGGAAACCCCAGAGGCCAATAGGAAGTCTTCAGTTCACAGCTTCCTGCTATGCACCTGCTCTGGGCCCCTGGGCTGTGCTCAGTGGATCCCCATCGCCCCCTGCTGATCTTCAGCGTCCCTACAAGGAGGTTTTTGTCTAGGCTCACAAGGACATTCCCTCACTGTGTCTTTTGCACAGTAATACACGGCTGTGTCCTCGGTTCTCATGCTGTTCATTTGCAAATACACAGTATTCTTGCCGTTGTCTCTGGAGATGGTGAATCGATCCTTCACGGAGTCTGCGTAGCTTATATAACTGCTACTACCACTGATGTATGAGATCCACTCCAGCCCCTTCCCTGGAGTCTGGCGGATCCAGCTCATGTAGTAGCTACTGAAGGTGAATCCAGAAGTCGCACAGGAGAGTCTCAGAGATCCTCCAGGCTGTACCAAGCCTCCCCCGGACTCCACCAGCTGCACCTCAGCCTGGACACCTGCAAACACAGAGACATTTTGCTCAGGAAACTGTCACATATATGCACCACTTATCCAACTGATGTCCACTCCTACACTTAGTAGCTCTTATTTTTCATGCATTACCTTGTAAAACAGCAAGGACAAAAACCAGACTCTTTGTAAATTCCATGGTGTGCTGCCTGTATTGAATCCTAATCACTGAGTAAAAACCAGTGGGTTTCCAGGGCTGGGCTCTTCCCCAGAGCTGCAAAGTATTGGCTAGTCTGGGTTTTATCATGAGAAGTACGCCCTATTTGCATGTCCTCCGTCTATATAGACAGCTGTATTGTGGAAGCTTCAGATACAGAAGAGCCTAAACACATAAGCCTGTTTCCTGATGTGTTTTGTAAAAGTGTTGTTCCATCAAGATGTTTGACAGCCATCTTCTAAGGAAAGAGCATGACAGGAGTTTTCTGATCCCCAATGTTTTCATAAACATCCAACTAGTACTTTTTCAATTGTATAATCAAGAGTCTGACAGCCCCTTTCTTATCTGTCTCTGTATTATTCTTTTCATGCTAAATTACCTTTTGTGTATATATTATACTATTAATTTCCTAAAGAATATCTAAGATACATTTTGACACATATATACAACTTGTTAAATATTGACATAAACATCCACACAGTCATGATATATAGCACATCAGTAGTCATAAATTTTGCTTTAGTTTTTAATTAAACCTCTTTTGTATATCCTGTTTTTCACTTTCCTCAAATATAACATTTATTACTTCCTGTGAGAATTCCTCTTCACAGTGAAAAAGTTACCATATCCATTTTTGACAACGGTGGCAAGCATGATATGAGGATACTCCAAAGCATCTAAGTTCTTCAGATGCACTCTTTTCTTTCCTGTGTATGCTAGCTTTAATTGCTCTCACACTGAAATTTTTGCAAAAGAAATAAAAGTATGTATTTATATGCTTGGCTTTTTCCTACTGCAAGTGATTAAAACTTCATTTCTAATATTTCTGGACCATTTTTCATCCTGCTTGGATTGGATTTTTGTAACTTCCCATTGACCTTAATAGCAGAGCACGGTAAGGAGATGCCCTAAGGGACCTTCTGCACTCCAGGTGTATTCTTTGTTCTTTAACTTATAGAATAACTGCACAATTTCCCTTTGATAGTCTAGATTATTCACTTGTGCCACACTATCTCTTCCTTGTTCACTTGTTTCCTCAGGGACATGAGGAGCCCAAAATGTCGTATGTGAAACCTCATCCTTGAGTTATTTTTTTGTTGTCGTTCATGGTACCTCTACATGTTAATTTTTAAAAGAGCTTGATTTGCAAAGAAGTAGGAAAAAAAGTTTAAATCAGTAACAGATTTTACAGTTTGTATGTGTTTCAAGAGAGTGTATCATTACTTTTTGGTACTAGATAACACAATTTTAATAGACTCTAAAAACAAGTAGATCAATCAATATGGAACAAAAGCAACTATTTTTACTACTTTAGTTTATGTTTAATAACTTAGATAGTTATTCCTGAAGCAGAAATATTTGCAAATTCTTTTGTACTATTGTCATGTATTTAGACAGTGTCTGCAGGGTCTTACTATATAGGTCAGACTAGTAATAATCCTCCCGCTTTCATCCTCTTAAGCTCTGCAGTTACATGCCACCACACCTACTCCCATTGGCAGTCTCAGTCTGCCCTGGGGTGGGGCTGGCATGGCAAGTTGGGAGTCAAACCATGGTCCCTGTGCCTGCCTAAGCAGGTGCTTCAGTCTGCAGAGCTATCTGGCTGGCCAAAACCTCTTAATACCATTTAAAATTCATTTATAAGCTATATCACGAATGAGTTGCTCTAAATAATCACCTTTGTTTTTGTTGTTCTATTCAACAAAGACAATTACTGTGAGGCAAAGAAGTTGCTGTTTTACACTTGGACGTACTTCTTTTCCATCAGCGTTGAGTTCTATTGAATTATCATCATGCTGCATGGTAGAGGCCTTTCCACACTTTGAACCTGATATCTAGGACAGCAGAACATACATCTGCAGGCAAATGAAGCAGAAACTTTGCCTGTGGATCACTTGGCATAATAGTAATTGCGACTTTCCTCAGTTCTATTTAATTCCTAGACTCATGAATTCTTACTTTGTGAAGTAAATTTCCCTGTAGTGCACCCTGGGTCCAAGCACATAGGACCTTCTGAAGAATTTCAAGCAAGCCCTGCAAGGTATCTTAGTGCAAACTCTTCAATCAGTAGCTCTGGTGCTTCATTTCATTGAGCAGATATAGCCTGCACTTGACTGCATCCTCTATCTGCCTCTACCACATCCTTCTTCATGTCACTTAGAATGGATTCAATAGTCTATCATGCCTCTTCATGAGAGGACTCCTACCTTCTGGAGTATATCTGAATATTATCCCCTTGTGTACTTGGCCCAATATTGCTTTGAGTTCATTTTCTGCCCTACTTCTCTCTTTTTTTGCCTGCCTTTCATCAGTCTGAAAATTTTCAGCCTTTCTGAAAAGCAACAGCTTGTAAAAATAATGAGGCACTCTGTACTATTTAGGACACTGTAATGAATTCTGAGGTGTCTGCAAGTCTCCTTCGATACTCCCAACATGATTATGGTGATGAGTGGAAATAAGACTTCTATCATTTATTCTGCCTCAAAGCATTTGGGGACGTGTGGTGTAGCACAGTTTGCCCCACCCCAGAAGGGACCCACAAACTGTGTTTCAATGCCATATGTGCATCGGTAGCACAAGGCCTGCTGAACCAGGCAATAAACATCATACAGTCAACTGAACATCTTTTTTTTTTTTCCAGGACCAGGTTTAGAACTCATGACCTTGCACTTGCCAGGCAGGCACTTGTGCCATGGAGCTATCTCCCAAGCCTCTGGTTGAACATCTTTGTTGACAATCATTTTCATAAGTCTCTGATGGAATGGAGGGATATCAAGGATCAGAACTGTCTATCACTCATATTCATATGCCTTGCATTCTGTAGCTTCAGGATCATGCAGAGGTTTTAAACAGTCAATATCAAATAATAAAACTCAAGGCAAAGATGTGAGAATATTAGCATTAATTGCAAATAGCAACATTATCCATTAGTGAGGATAAAACTGTCTCAGAATCCATGAAGTTGAAATTAACCAGCACAGAATAAACAGAGTTTAAGATTTCCAAGGAACAACTGCTAGGGAGATGAATGCCACAAAATATGGGCTGTTTTACACTTTCAAATTACTGAGTTTCACCTGCCTATGTTAAACCAAGATGCACAATTTAGTCTATAGAAGCCCTCCCAAAAGCAGTAGAGAAGTTTCAGGAATTTTCAACACAGCATACAGAAAGTGTGGCTGAAATCAAGCTGATCATTCTGCTGTTGAAAATTTCTGAAGGTAAAGTTTTCAGAGGGTGTCTAATATTTATGAACTCCAATTCTCTTACAATGGATACTTTATAGTTGAGACTTTTAGGCAATGATGGGGTGGTTGAAAGACATGGTTGAATGCTGTCCAAAAAACAAGTAATTATTTTCACATGAAGGTTATGACGACGGTGACTATGACTTGGTTTTCTGAGAGAAGGTCTTGCTATGAAGGTCTGAGTGTCCTTGCACTAACTCTGTACCACAGACTGACCTCCAATTTCAGGCAAAGCCCATGTCCCTGCTTCCTGAGTGCTAGTATCATAGGTGTGTGCCACCATTCCCACTTGATTATTAAAGTCTTATTCCAATAAGATTACTTCTTGATTAGTGTGTACATGATATAGAAATGTATTTATATCTTTTGCATGTATGGAAATGTCTGTTCACATACCTCACATTCCTTTCATATCCTTCAAAAAGCAGTAAAAATCACTGTCTACAGCCTATGAGTGCTTATACAGTCACATATCTGGCCATATTTTCTTCCAGGGAAAATGGACTACAAATTATAGAGTCTAAAGTTCTGTCTGTTTCTCTGTGGTGCCTGAAAAATGTACAGAATCATCTACAAACCAGGAACTAAACTTCTGTTGCTCTGAAGCTGATCATATATTATATTCTGTGAGGCCATAGGTTCATGCTACTCAACTAAAGTCTATATAGTAGGGTCAGGAGGGCATTAAAAACTTGGCAGCTTCTTTACATAGCTTATTTGTGCCCTCTGTTGCTTCCCTGACTTGATTACAAATACAACATTTCCACTTCATGATGAGTTAGTGTTGTGCATGTTCAACTGTATTACTTATTGGATTAGTAACATCTCACCCTAATGGGCAGCTTATGTCTCATGGTAATGTGGTATCCCTTATTCAAGCATTCAATATCCACTATTCCAGTAGTCAGCCAAAACCATACTTTCAATTGGAGAATATGAAACCATACTTTCAATTTCATTTGCAAATGATTACAGAACCTTGCTTTATACTCATAAAGAGCTTTGCTCTTAATTACCTACAGAGGCCAGCCAGGGAAATCAAACAACAACCTTACTTGTCACTACACTAAATACCATTGGATTTGCTGGATGATATGGTTTCAGTTGCAGTGCAGTCTACAAAGCAGCCTATCCCATTGCAGAGCATATTGTCCTAGCCCTCACTCAATATAACAATTTTTTGATGTGTTCTCTTGTCTTTCCATGTTGGATCAAAATCTGAGTTCAACTTTATTGGTCCTCTTTGACCTTTTTCTTGAATTATGGATAGATTCTCTCTATTTTAAATTGATATTTGGACTCAGTGACAGCATTCAACCATGTCTTTCAGCCACCCCCTCATTGTCTAAAAGTCTCAACTGTAAAGTGACCATGGTAATAGAATTGGAGTTCATGAATAGTAGACATGCTCTGAAAACTTTATCTTGAGAAATTTTCCACTGCAGAATTATATATTATAATTATATTATTGATTATAGTTAGTAATATTATAAGCCAAATAATATTATTAAGAATAGAACAGAGAAGACAGAAACACAATGAAACTCAAGAGAAATTTTGGAGATTGAAAGGTTCTTCAGAAAAATGAAATTCAGAATGGTCAATAGTTTGGATCCACATACATCCCAGGTGATAGTATTGTTCTGGAAGGTGCTCTCAAACTGGGCTGAAAACTACAGATAACAACTTGGACACCACTGGAAAAGAAGCACTCATTCCTGTAACCAGGTCATAGCAATGATGCGGATGGTCCAGGTGGGATGCACAGCTAGGTGAGGAGATGGAAGTGACTTAGCTTCCCAGGATGACAGTGACCATGAGCTCCACAGCCACAACTGAGGGATATGTGTGACAACCATGTTTGAAGACATCACCTTAGCTCTGACATGTTTCTAGAGTGGGTATTTTCAATAATTTCCTTCTGCTCACTGTACCCTTGCTTTACAGAACACCAAAATAAGCTGAATAATACTATTAAGAATAGTGTTATATCTGACTGCTTTCTAAAAATTCAGTAAGAATATATGACCAAGGAATACAGAATGTACTGACATAAAATAAAAATGTATAAAAGCAAAATTTAGAAATCTTCTTGAAAAAAAAACATATATATATTAAAAGAGAACAATGTTATATTGTTGTATGTTATCTGTCAGAGCCAAAGGAAATGAAGAGAAGACCCAATGAAGGTAGCTTCAGAGGACTCACTGAGATTCATCCCTTAGTGAGCACAGAACCCCAGAAGCAACTCAGATTTATTTTGGGCTAATGAACATGATCTGGTACATAATTAGTTTACTAAAGGAAGACCACATCCTCTATTGACTTCCACCTTTTCTTTGTCACTAGGTTCACACAGATGTTAATTTTTAACATTCCAAGCAAGGGAGAAAGCAACAAACAGGGAGCCAGCAGGTGAAGCTGTTATCTGACTCCTGCAATCCCAGCTTTCTGGGATTCCCAAGTAACAGACTAGAGCTGTCCCTGGGCTTTGTTTATTGCTCTCCACTTCTTGAAATTCTAGGCTTTTGTCTCTACATTGTATCAAATATCAACTTCTGGTGTACTGATACATACCTTGAAATTTGAGTATTAAAGGCATGTGGGGCCAAATAAGAGTGGGAAGATTTATTTTATAAATTCTTAGTTTTAAGTTATATAAGAAAAATTCTAGCCAATTATCATGGACAAACAGAGCAAGCAAGGTCACTGGATGCTGCCCTGGTCCAGACCAGGTGCTCACTATAGTAATATAGAGATGAGTCCAAAGGCCAATTGATATGCCTAGAAGCAGAGAACAATAAACAGAGCCCAGGGAGGGCTGCTTTCTGTTACTTGGGAGTCCCTGAAAGCTGGGATTCAAGATTGCAGATAGCAGTTTATCCTGTAGATGCCCTGTTCTTTGATCCCTTGCCGATGATGTTAATGGTTGCCTCCTCCCCTACTTAAAGTGTTATCAGTTAGCATTTGTGTAAACCTAGTGTTAGGAATATGGTGATTTGTAGTCCGTGTTCATTAAAGTAGTTGCGTACATTTCTTAGGTTTGTTTTTTTCTTTTTTTCCCTCAATAAAAATAAGATACCTCTGAGGCTCTGGGCTCACTTGGAGAGAGACCTCAGTGAGTCCTCTGAAGCTACATTCATCGGGTCTTCCTCCTCCCTGAGCATAGTTTCTTCACATGGTACTGGACAGATCCTGGGGACCAGGTCTACCAAGATGGCCAAAATGAGGACAGAGCTGTCCATTCTCAGATCATGCGGGGAGCAATACTATTAATTTAATTTCCTAATTTGAATCATTTATTCCTGCAGTAGGCAATCACTCTTCATAAGGACAAAAATAACAATTTCATCTTTAGACAATGATGATGTGACATTGAAAAGAAACTTTACCATTACAAATGTGCAAGTTTCATTCAGGTTCATTGACTATAAATGTTTTTATGAAGAAAAGAAATATACATAAGAAAAACTGTATTCCTATCTTGAATCTTCATAAATCATCTGTACACTGTGCGTTTTAGTTTTTTATAGTTATGTAATGTGAAGGCACAGAGGAAATCCCAGAGGCCAACAGGAAGTCCTCAGTCTCCAGCTTCCTACACTGCACCTGGTCTGGGGACCTAGGCTGTGCTGAGTGGATCTCTACTGCCCCCTGCTGATCGTCAGCGTCCCAGCAAGGAGGTTTGTTTCTGGGCTCATATGGACATTCCCTCACTGTGTGTCTGGCACAGAGAGATACAGGGCTGTGTCCTCACTTCTCACATTGTTCATCTGCAGATGCAGCATGTTCTTGCTATTGTCTCTGGAGATGGTGATTCATAGAGTTTGCATAGTATATAACACTACTATCACCACTGATGTCTGAAACCAACTCCAGCCCCTTCCCTGGAACCTGGTGGATCCAATTCATGCAGTAGCTGTTGAAGGTGAAACCAGAGGTTGCACAGGAGAGTCTCAGGGACCCCACAGGCTGCACCAAGCCTTCCCTGGACTCCACCAGCTGCACCTCAGCCTGGACACCTGCAAACACAGGGACCTCCTGTTTAGGAAAGTGCCACACATATCTACTACTTATCTAACTCATGCCCACTCCTACACTGTATAGCTCTTATTCTTCATAAATTACCTTATAAAGCAGCAAGATGGAAAATCCAGTTCTTTCAAAATGCCAGTGTGATCTATGTATTCAGTCCTGATCACTGAATAAGAACCCTTGGGCTTCCAGGTCTGGTATTTATCAGCAGAAAGATGCCGTAATTGCATGTCTTCCATCTATACAAATAGCTGTATTGTACAAACTTCATACAAAGAAGGGCCTAAAACCCATGGGCATGTTTTCAGATGTATTTTATAATATTCTTAATATGGTAGAAAATACAATTTCCTCTTGTGTGTAGATTAAGTCAGAAACATTTAACTCATCTGTTTTCATTGTTTCTATATCTGTATACAATTGATGGATTGAATCATTTCACATGTTTTGCAGCTATGAACACAGAGCAAGAGTCCTACTCTGGCTAAGGAGAAGTCCTACTCTTCTCCAAGGAGGTCTTAAGTTAATCCACCAAGAAGTGAGAGGCCTGGGGCTACAGTGTTTATTTAGTTGAGGTTGTTGCCAGGTATCCTTGGTTGTGACCTTGTCTTATCCTTTGAGGATTTATGGCTTCAGTCACCATTGTAGGCTTCAGTAGGGACCAGTGTCTGAGAAGTTCATTTAATGAGTCCACTGCCCATCTCCAGACAAAGAGTGTAGGTCTTGGACAGACACATAAGTAAGCATGAAAAGCCAATGGTTTAACTTAAGTCCTACTCACACGTTTTATAAAGTTATCCTTTGCATTCAGTCCTACAATCCTTTCCACAATACTCAACTGCTGCCTGAGCAATACCAGGACAGAGTGGTCATGCTTCATGATGTTTGACAGACATCTATTCTTTCTGAATTTTTAGAAAGCAGTCAGATATAACACTATTTTTAATAGTATTATTCAGCTTATTTTAGTGTTCTGTAAAGCAAGGGTACAGTGAGCAGAAGGAAATTATTGAAGACACCTGCTCTAGAACATGGCGGAGCTGAGGTGATGTCTTCAAACACAGATGTCACATATATCCCTCAGTTGTGGCTGTGGGGCTCATGGTCACTGTCATCCTGGGAAGCTAAATCACCTCGATTTCCTCACCTAGCTGTGCACCCCACCTGGACCATTCCCATCATTGCTATGACCTGTTACAGGAATGAGTGTTTCTTTTCTAGTGGTGTCCAACTTGTTATCTGTAGTTTTCAGCCCAGTTTGAGAGCACCTTCCAGAACAATGCCATCACCTGAGATGTATGTGGAGCCAAACTATTGACCCTTCTGAATTTCATTTTTCTGAAGAGATTTTCAATCTCTAAAACTTCTCTTGAGTTTCATTGTGTTTCTCTCTCCCCTGTCACTGAGTCCAAATATCAGGTTGAAATAGAGACAACAGGTCCACGATTAAGAAAGATATAAAAGAGGATCAATAAAGTTACACTCAGATATTGATCCAACATGGAAAGACAGGAGAATACATCAGAAAATTACTGTTTTGAGTGAGGGCTAGAAGGACAACAGGCTCTGCAATGGGGCCAAGCTGCTTTGTAGACTGCACTGCCACTGGGACCATATCATCCAGCAAGTCCTATGGTATTTAGTGTCAGTGGAAAGTAAGGTTGTCGTTTTGTTTCTCTGGCCAGCCTCCGTACATAATCAAGAGCAGAGCCCTTTAGGAGTGTAAAATGAGGTTCCTTGATCATGTGCAAATAGATACTCTCCAATTGCAAGTATGATTTTGACTGACTACTGGAATAGTTAATATTGAATGTTTGAACAAGGGACACCACATTACCATGAGGCATAAGCTTCCTGTTAGGATGAAATGTTACTAATCCAGTAAGTCATATAATTGGACATGCACAACCCCAACTCATCATGAAGTGGCAATGTATTTGTAATCAAGGCTGGGCTGCAACAGAGAGCATAATTAAGCTATGCAAAGAAGCTGCTAAGTTTTCCATGAGCTCCTGACCATACTATATAGACTTTAGTTGAGTAGCATGAACCTAAGGCCTCATAGAATATAACATATGGTCAGCTTCTGAGTAACAGAAGTTTAGTTCCTGGTTTGCAGATGATTCTGTGCATTTTTCAGGCACCACAGAGAAATGGAAAGAACTTGGGACTGTGTACTTCGTAGTCTATTTACTCTGGAAGAAAACATGGCCAGACATGTGATTATATAAGCATTCATAGGCTATAGACAGTGGTTTTTATTGCTTTTTGAAGAATATGAAAGAAACACTGTTTGTAAAGATATTTCATGCAGTGGTATGTTTAGTAACACTTGGAAAATTAAAATTCTACTTTTCGAAATGCCTACACATGTTTTCTGCTCCAGCACCCTTGCATAGGAAAACTCTCTGTACTTTTCACCCATTTCTTTGGATGTACTATAGTATCTATAATTCCATTCCTTGTAAACAGCCCAGGAGGATGCTTAAAGGAAAGTGAAATTTAGTTTACTCTCAAGATTGAGGTTTTTCCAATATAACAATTATCCCTCAGATTCTGACATCATGCCTCCCCTTACTTCTGGAGTCTCAGTTAAACAAATCTATTCTTAATAGAACACATCCTTAGGAGCTGGGGAGATAGCTCAGTAGAATAAGCGCTTACCTGGCAGATGCAAGAGTCTGAGTTCAATCTCTGGTTCAAAAAAAAAAAATCCTTAACTCTACAGAACTTAAATTACATTCTTGTCAAAATGACCCTGCTGTGTTCATCTGGGCCAGGTTCTGGTGAAAGTCAGGTGAATCTAGCCAAAGTCTGGAGGGAAGTTGTATCCACAGTGGGAGACAGTCAGGGTGAGAGCAGCCCCACACCTCACTTCTAGGATGATACAGACCAGCAGGTCATGCTCCTTATAGCCCAAGAACATACAGTCACTTCAAAGGGAGCCAAGGAACACTCAGTGTGATCAAGTTGCTCAGGAGCCAGCCCTGCCAGAGTCACCTAACAGGAGCAGCTGCACTGAGATCCTGGGGAGTCTTTACCTGCTGAGTCCCTGGATCCTATTTACTCTTCATCTTACTATGACTCATTGCTGTTGTTTAAGAGTATTGAAACTGCACATTTCCTCAGAATCATACAAGCTGACATTCCTATAAATATCCTTCACGTTTTCCAAAACTTAGTACCTAAAAGCATACCAGTTCTTAGAAGAGGATCAAGGAAATTTTACCCACATATTGGATACTTTTTACTCTCTAAGATAGGATTACAATACCCTTGTTACTTTTTAAATATTCATTGAAACTTACTAACAGACACAAAAAACCATTTCTGTGTGAATCTGGTCACATATAACATCTATATTTTTCATAAAATTACACACAGAAAATAAAGCTACAGCTCCCAGGGACTATCAGCACATGTATTACATAGTGACCAGAAGTAGTGACCAGTTATCTTATGATGAGGAACGTGAAAACGGAGTATTGTTACAGTAGAATCACAACAGATTTAATATATGAATACCCATGCAATTGTAACCTTGCAGACTATAACCTTTGAACTTATTATACGTTGGTAAAATATATGCAGAATGTCACTAAATAAATAAACCTAAAGGTATAACACATATTTCTGGAGAAAACAAACAGTGCAAAAACCTCATGGACAGTTCAATGTTTATTGTTAAATCTCAGCAATATACTAATGCTGACATCATGCATTGGTTTACAAACATGATAGAGGAGACATGCTCATCACCTGAGGGATGGATAAAAACATATTGTGTATTTTCACAAAGGAGCATTACTCAGCTATAAAACAGATAAATTCAATGCTTCTGTACATAAATAGATGCAACTAGTGGGCCAGGAAGATAGCTCAGGAGAATAAGCTTTTGCCTGGCAAGCACAGGGTCCTGAGTTCAATCCATAGTACAATAAGTAAATAAATAAATAAATGCAACTAGAGATTGTGTTAGTGTGTGATGTAAGTCAGACACACATGTGAAAACATTGTATTTTCACTAGTGTGAGAACCTGAAAGAATAAATATCAGAAAGGTACAATAGATACTGAGGAATGGAAAGAGTTTGTTTAATCGGTTGAAAAACTAGGAAGAGCCAAAGGACAAAATAAACAAATATATATGAATATATGCATATATATACAGGATAATTTGGATAATTCTGTTGATGATTTCTGCTGGGATTTGATTTTTTTGTTTCTTTGTATTTTAGTACAGGGTCCATAGGGCCTCACTACATACATTGGACTCATAGTGATCTGCCTGTGATCAGCCTCCCAAGAGCTGGGACTGCAGATGTGCACCACCACTCCCTGTGTTGATTGCCTTCTTAGCAGTCCCCAGGGGCCAAGGCCAACAAAACTGCAAGGGGATCGAACTCCAACTGCTGTGTCTGCCTGAGCAGGTGCTTTAATCCACTGAGCTATTTGGCCAGCCCTCTACTGGCCTTTTGAAAGAAGTAATTAATGCTCTTTTTTTATTCTTTTTTTTTTTTTTTCTTTTCCTTTTATTTTTTTCATTGATTTTTAATGAGAAAAAAAGATAAAATAGCAATGAAACAGTTCCAAAACAAGTTAGTAGGATGGTTACAATTAATACCATGCATATTGTTGTCTTTATAGTAGTTATTCAGAGGAAAAGGTGCAGATCTGGAATCTTGTCTAAACAATATTACTACAAACTTTTATTCTTAATAAATAATGGCAAAGTAGCTATATATCTATCCTATATACATGTATCCTTGTGTAACATATATATTTTTTTCTTTTTAAAGTTTCTAATACTAGGAGAAAATATCATACCATGTCTTATAAGTAGATTGTAAGTCAAAGATACAGCATGAATCATAAAACAAAAAGTGTAGTTAAACAATATCCAGAAAATTAATTAAATATTAATTAATTAAAATTAAATTAAATATTTGAAAACAGTATTCCAAAATTCAAATCAAATCATGATTCTAACTCAGAGGCCAGAATGTTGTGTATCATATGTGTAAATCTGTAATCAATTCAGAGTACTTGCATATTTTTTTCCATTTAATTTTTTATAACTTTCATTGCTGTTGTATTCTTATTTTTATTGTTGTTGTTTTGTTCTAAATCAGGCACTCCCAAACCAGAACAACTTTCCCATTTCATATCTGGTAACCTAAACAACTAATTGGAAGATAACATCATGCAATATAACAACCATTGCTGAATTACTATTACTTTATTCAGTGAAACTTTATATTGTTTCCATAGCTGTTTATTTTTATAACCATGTCGGACTTTTTTTTTTTTTTTTTTGCAGGACTGGGGTATAAACTCACAACCTTGAACTTGCCAGGTAATCACTTGTGCCACGGAGCTATCTCCCCAGCCCTTTGGACTATTTAAAATACAAAAAATAAAAACAAATCACCAGAACAAATGCACCATAGAGTTCATTTCTAATAACACAATAATTGAGAAGAGAAACAGGATAGTGTTAAAAATGAACTCAGAAGAAAGGGAAACTAAATAATCATAATTTATCAGACTTGAAAAATCATAAATGACACAGATTTATTAAAGCAAACACTCAAGACATGGAGGTCATGTGATAGGAGTGTAGTATAGACAGAGGGAAGCCAGATGCTTAAAAATAAGAAACCATGTCACTTAAAATCTGTCATTTCCACCACAGGCTGAGTGCAGGAACTGGAGAACTGACGAGGCCATTGGTGACTGGCATGTGACTTCCAGACTCATTTTTCAAGGATTCCTGAAGTATCTTTCCCAAATATTTTGGAGCCACCTTCCTTAATACTGCACTTGTTTGGAGTCTCTGGCAAGCCCCCATTGGTGAATTGCAGAGGAGGCCTTTAGGATTCTGGAGCAAGGCTCTGCCATCTTCTGCAGACAACTACTCTCCTTTTGAGAAACAGCTGTTGGCCTGTTACTGGGCATTGGTGGAAACTGAACGCTTGACTATGGGACACCAGGTCACCATGAGACCTGAGTTGCCTATCATG
>PVKN010017445.1:0-17338 GCA_004027915.1 Capromys pilorides | reverse complement strand
TAGATGGCTCTTATCAGATCGAAGTAGAGGCCCTCTATTCCAGTTTTCTGTAGGACTTTGAACATAAATGAATGTTGGACTTTGTCAGAAGCCTTTTTCTGCATCAGTTGAGACAATCCTGTGATTTTGGGCTTTGGCTCTACTTATATAGTGTATTACATTTATAGATTTGCATATATTAAACCGTTCTTGCATCCCTGGGATAAATCCTACCTGGCCATGGTGTATAATCTTCCTTATGATTTGCTGTATTCTATTGGCGAGGATTTTATTGAGGATTTTTGCATCTATGTTCATGAGAGAAACTGGCCTGTAGTTCTCTTTTTTAGTCGCATCTCTCTGGTTTTGGTATCAGTGTAATACTTGCCTCTAGGAATGATTTTGGGAAGATCATTTCCTTTTCAATTTCATTAAAGAGTTTGAGGAGTATTGGGATTATGTCGTCTGTAAATTTCTTGCAGAATTCAGTGGTGAATCTATCAGGACTTGGACTTTTCTTTGTCAGTAGGCTTTTTATTACATTTTGTATTTCACTGACTGCTTTGGGTTATTGAGAGTTCTTATATGTTCTTGATTCAGTTTTGGTAGTTTGTACCTTTCTAGGAATCTGTCCATTTCATTTGTGTCTTTAATTCTATGAGAGTAAAGATTCTCAAAGTAACTATTAATGATCCTCTGAATCTCTGCTGAGTCTGTAGTAATTTCACCCTTTTCATTCCTTATTGCTTGAATTTGAGTTCTTTCTTTCCTCTTTTTGATGAGGTTAGCTAGGAGCTTATCAATTTTATTTAATCATTCACAGAACCAGCTTTTTCATTCATGAATTCTTTGTACTGTTTTCTTTGTCTCAACTGAGTTAATTTCTGCTCTAATCTTTATAATTTCCTTCCATTTTTGGGCTTTGTGTTTCATTTGCTCTTCCTTTTCTAGTTGGTTTAGGTGCTGCATAAGAGTATTTATTTGTTCCCGTTCTGTTTTTCTTAATGTGTGAGTTCAGAGCTATAAATTTTCCCCTAAGAATTGCTTTCATTGCATCCCTTAAATTCCAGTAGGTTGTGTTTGAATTTTCATTAAATTGTAAATATTGTTTAATTTCATCTGAAATCTACTGGTTGCTGAGAAGGCTGTTGTTTAATTTCCATGTATTTCTGGCATTCTTGTGATTTCTGTTGTCATTTATTTCCAGTTTCATTGCACTGTGGTCAGATAAAATGCATGGAATAATTTGTTTTCTTGCATATACTTAAGCATGAACTATTGACTAATATGTGTTCTATTTTGGAAAATGTCCCGTGTGCAGCTGAAAACTGTGTTTTCAGAAGTGGTTGTGTGGAACACTCTGTATATTTCCACGAAGTCCAGTTGTTCAAACATCTGGTTCAGTTCTGAGACTTCTTTGCTAATTTTTTGCCTGCTTGACCTATCTTTTTGGGATAAAGGAGTGTTAAGGTCTCCTGTTAAGATTGTGGTACTCGATATTAGATTTTTCATTTGCATTAAAATTTGTCTTATATAACTTGGTGCTCCCATGTTGGGTGCATACATATTTATGAGTGTTACCTCTTCATCTTGAATTTTTCCCCTAACCAGTATGTATTGGCCTTCTTTATTTCATTTGATCAATCTTGGTTTGAAGTTTAGACTGTCTGCAAACAGGATTGCTGCCCCTGCTTTTTTTTTGAGGTTCTGGGACACGTAGTATAGTTTTCCATCCTTTAACTTTTAGCCTATGAGTTTCTTTATGAGTTAAGTGTGTTTCTTGTATACATCATATTGTTGGATTTCGCTTATCTACTCTGCCAGTCTATTTCTTTTAATTGGAGAATTGAGTCCATTTACATTGATAGTTATAATTGAAATGTATTGACTTATGATTGACATGTCTTTTACTTACTACTGTTTACTCCTTTTTCTCCTGTTTAATTGGTTGCTCTATTTGGTGTGTTCTTTCTGGTCTCATTTGTAGAATTCGGGTCATTTTGGTCCCTCTCTAAAATATTTTTTAGTAGTATATGTAGGGTTGGATTTGACATCATCAAATTCTTTAGTTGGTCCTTGTTGTGGAAGTATTTTACTTCTCATACTTGAAAGAGAGTTTTGCGGGGTATAGCAGTCTGAGCTGGAATTTGTTTTCATGGAGAACTTGAAGCCCTCTGCTCCATGCTCTTCTTGATGCCTTGGTTTGTGAAGAGAAATCTGCCGTTATTATGATGGGTTTTCCTTTAAATGTGATCTGTTTCTTTTCTCTAGCAGCTTTTAGTATGTTATTCTTCTGCTGGATTTCTGGGATCTTGACTGTTACATGTCTGGGTGTGTTTTTAGTAGGATTGATGTTATTTTCAATTCTGTATGCTTCAGTTATCTGAATGTCCAATTGTTTTCTCACATTTGGGAAGTTTTCTGCTATTACTTCTGTCCATATTCTTTTTATATCATTTGTATTGACTCCTTTCTCATTGATTCCCATTAATCTCATGTTGTTCATTTTTGTGTCATCTTGTAGATGCTGAATTATTTTTTCCTGCATCCTGGTTTTTAGGACATCCTTTCTTACCTTTTCACTAGCTGTGACTGTGTTTTCAAGATCTGAAACTATCTTCATTTTCGTTCATACAGTTTTGCCAGCTTGTGATTGAGATTTCGTTTTCTTGTATATCTCTTTGAAACTGTTTCATGCAATCTATTTCTTTCCTATATTCCTTGGTCAAGGACTCCATCATTTTTCTATTCTCCTCTAATTTTTTTATCAATGTCTTCTTTAGAGGTATTAAGTCTTTCATTATAGTTATCCTTTCTTTTTCTACTTCAGAGATTATTTCTGCTCTTGTTTCCTCTCTACCTTCTGCACTTATTCCTTTACTTCAAACGCTATTAATTTAGAGATGACTTTTTTTTACTTCAGTGGTTATTTCTTATCTGATTCCCTCTATACTTTTCTGCAGCTGTTTTTTTTTTCATTTCAGACTCTAGTAATTCAAAGATTTCTTTTTTTACTTCAGAGATTATCTCCAATCTGAGTTCCTCTGTACATTTCTGCATTTCTTTGTTTACTTCAGATGCTATTAATTCAGAGATTTTGGCTGCGTGATTCCCACTTTCTTCTATGGTAGTATCTCCTGTATTTGTTTCGGGTGTGCTCAGAACCTGAGATTGCATTTTACTCCTTGTGTGTATCATTCTGCATAGCACCTTTGGTGCGGAACTTTGGCGAAGTTATGCCATTAGCTCCTACTAGGATTTCGGTCCAGATCTACCAAGTTTGATCTTTTCCAGACGTGCCTGTCTGGGTCTGCCTGCTGTGCTCAGCTTCTTCCTGGTGCAGCTTTTGGATGAGAGCCCACTGTGCTCCTCTGGCAAGATACTCAGCTCCTGGGTTAGCTGGTAGGGTCTGATCCCCAGCCTCTCTGCAGGGAATTGCAGATGCCAGGGCTGGGTTCTGTGCAAGGTACAAATTCGGTGGCTCAAGGGTGCAGGCCTAGTGTTCCTGCCTATGTGCCTGCCAGTCACGAACTGTGGGTGGTGTCAGAGTTCCAGTGGCTGTCCGGTGGCTGTGCGGTGGCGCAGGCCAAGGGGTCCCACCTGCACACCTGCTGGTCAGTCTGTGGGTAGGCTGTGGCTGCTGAGGGCGGGGGGCTGAGTTCTCATGGTGGGTTGGGAGCCTGCAAGTGGAGAGGTCCTACCTGTGTGCCCACCAGTTGGTTGGTCTGGGCTGCTGGGGGTGGGGGGCTGAGTTCTGGTGGAAGCACAGGGGGCCACAAGCTAAGAGGTCCTACCTGTGCATCTGCCAGGTGGTCAGTTGGACAAGGCTGCTTCACACCCACCAGTCTGTCTGTCTTTGGGGCTGCTGTGGGCCCCTGCTACTCATGCGTGCATAATTACAAATATGTTTGGAGTTGTATTTGTTAGCCTCTCAGCAAATTGCAGACAGCATTAAAGGAAGTGTAAAGAATGTGTAACTCAGGGGCCAGCCAGATATCTGAGCAAATTAAAGTGTCTGCTTAGGACCAGGGTTCAGTCCCCAGTGTCCTCAAGGCATGCTGAGAGGTGACTGAGACTGGGTGTGGTGGCATGTGTCTGTATCCTAGCTCTTAGGAGACTGGAAACAGGAGGATCACTATGAGTCCAATCTGTGTAGTGAAACCCTATAGACCCTGTCCTAAATACATTTTAAAAAGCATGTGTAACTCTTTTCCATAACCATACATATACCCAGTTGTCCCTATGTTGGAACTAATGTTTCTCTTTACTGCCTTTTTTTTTCTGAAAATGAACTGTAGCCAAAAAAAGATAAAACATACAACAAAGATGTACTACTCCTCCTCTTAAGAAATAAAACATTCACATAAATTTTAAAACAAATAAATATGAAAGGAACAAAAAGTAATAATGTTAGGGACAGCATGAGGTACCCTCCATTTGCCCTGCTTGAATTCTCCTTTACAGCTCCCATGAAGCAAGCACTCAACTTTATCATTCCCAGAAGTTTCTTTATTCACCTATTTTTAGTAGGAAGGTACTTGTAAACAGTGTTTTTAACCTCCATATGTAAATAGCATAATGTTGTGTGTATCTGGAAAGTTGATGCTTGCTTTGTATGTTTAGATCAGTGTAGTACTTCACCAGATTCTCTTGCATGACTGTCCCCTCTGAAGCAGGCCTGTCTATTGTTCTTCAGGTGGTGGTGCCTCCTAGAGAGCTCGTGTTAGCTGGCAAGGACGCCGCAGCAGAGTATGATGAGCTGGCCGAGCCCCAAGATTTTCAGGATGATCCTGAGTGAGTGACCTTTTTCTGAACCTCGAGTATCAACTGGCTCATTTGTATGCCTTGTTTTCTCATTTTCTTACTTGTATTACATATAATACTTTTTCCTTATAAAAATAATTACCATATAAAATGTAGGAAATATATCTAATAAAACTATCCCACCGCCTGGCCAGGGTTCTATCCTCAGTGTGCCATGCCACCCCTGCCCCTCGGGGTGTGCAGAGACAGTGATTGAGACTAGACATAGTAGTGCACACCTGTAATCCCAGCGCCTGGGAGCCTGAAAACAAGAGAAACACTAGGAGTCCCATCTACGTAGTGAGACCCTGTAGACCCTGAAAACTCTGTACTAAATACATTTTTTAAAAAAAGGATGACAAAACTATCCCACTGCCAGAGATGGACAGTTACAATTTTGATATTTATTCTTCCATATACATCATCTGTCATTGAAAGTATTCTGTGAATGATTTGTTAGCCTTTTTTACTTAAATGTATATTCTCACAAAACTTTTCAAGTATATGATTTTTTTGGTTTGGTTTAGTTTGGTTTTTTGAGACAGGGCCTCAGTATGTTACCATGTAGTTCAGGCTGGCCTTGAGCTTACTATGTAGCCCATGCTGGCCTTGAATTTAAAGCAATCCTGCCTCAGCCTCCCACATGTAAAAATTAGAGGTATGTGCCACTACACCCCCAGATTCAACTGTAAGTTTTCATTTTATAGTTTTGGCAAGGGTCTACAGGGTGTTCAGGGTCTCACTACTAGATCAGACTCATAAGTGATCCAGCTGTTTACAGCCTCCCAAGAGCTGGGGTTATCAGGCATGCACCACCATGCCCAGTCTCAGTTGCCAGTTCAACACACCCTGGGGGCGGGGCCAGCATGGCAGGCCCAGCTATCAAAATTCAGGCCCCTGTGCTGCTTGCAGGCACTTTTATCTGCTGAGCTATTTGCCTGGCCCTCAAGTGTAAGATTTTCTGACACAGGGTCTTGCTATATAATCCAGGCTGGCCCTGAACTACGTTGTTGTGTGTCAGAAAAGAAAATGAAACAAAAATTCCAATTAGAAGAACAGAACTGGAAGCTTCCAAATACAAAGTAACATTAAGCAGTGGAAATGCTAATTACACTGATTTGGTCAGTACACATTCTGTGCATTTATTGAAATATCACACTGTACCTCATGACTTTTTTATGTATTAATCAAAAAATGTTAAGACCATGTTTGAGGTAGAAATTCCAGCTACTCTGATTTGATCTTTACATATTATATACATGTATTAAATTATTGCATTGGTTCCTATAAATACATACAGTTGAAGTAAGTTAATGACAAGTAAGTAAAGGATTATTTAAATTCAGAAGCTTGAAGGAGGAGCCCCAAGGAGCTGAAACTCAAGACTTTTAGGGAAGGGGAAAGGAGATGTGTGCTGCTGACGTCTCAGAGCAACAGGAGAGTGGTGATCAAGCTGGCCACACCTGCTGTTTCCTGGGCAAAGAAGAACAGCTATGGTGATCACCACAAGAACCACCAGCAGATGGAATGCTGAGAGGGGAACAAGACCCTTTTCCCCTAAGCTTCTACCACCTATTGAGCTTTAGAGTCTCCTGTTGATAGGAGCCAGCAGGGAGCCAACTGCCAAAGCAAAAGTAGATTTAGCAGAATCCTGCCCAGTAGCTTGATAAATTAGCACAAGGGAATTTAATGTTTTTAACAGAATAGATCAAAAACTACCTCAGTACACTACTGGAGAGAAGACATCACATAGGATGGGTTAGTAAAGTAAAATAAAACAAATGAAGGAAAGGTAAGGTACAGGGATGACTGAACTTCTTTTAACTTAGGAGAACACCAGCTCAGGTGTTTTGTCATTCTATGTTATTTTTTCTTTTTTCTTTTTTTGTGTTTTTAGTACAGAGCCTCACTACGTAGATCAGACCCGTAGCGATCTACCTATGTTCAGCCTCCTAAGAGCTGGGATTATAGGTCCGCGCCATCACACCCAGTCTCAGTTGTCATCTCAGCACCCCCCAGGGCATGGCTATGTAATCCTAATAATACAGAGTTTTGTCATTCTATAACATTAGATCCCACCCCCAGAGATGTTTAAAAGTTTGTATTGGTGCACAAAGAAAAGACTGTTTGCAGTATATCGTTTATAATAACTAAGCAGCAGCTGCAGTGTTCAGTAGTTGTGGTAAAGTCATGGTTGAATACTGTGCAACCATTACATAAAATGTGGATTTATATATTCCAATATAGTAAGGTGTTTATGATAAACAGAATTGGGCTTTTGTCTTTTGAGACAAGGTCTCACTATGCAATTCAGGCTGCCCTTTGAGCTCACTTTGTATCCCAGGCTGTCCTCAAACTTGAACAATCCTCCTGCCTCAGTCTCCCAAGTACTGGGATTACAGGCCAGGCATGTGCTACCATGCCCAGATGATAAACAGAGTTTTTATAAAAAGTTACAGCTGAGCATGGTGGTGCAGCACTTGGGGGGTTGAGGCAGGGGGATTCCTCAAGTTCAAGGCAAGCCTGGACCACATAGTAAGTTCAAGGCCTTCCTGAACTACATAGCAAGACCCTATCTAAAAAAAAAAAAAAAAAAAAAAAAAGCAATAGATAAATGTAAGTATGGTCTCATTTGTGTTAAGTATGCAGAAAAATGTAAGCCTCTATAAAAGTATCTGATACATTAAGAACCAAAGTGTTTACAATTCGTGTGTGCTGATGGTGACAAAGGGAAGGATTTACCTTTTCCCAGTTGAATTTGTCTATATTTACTTTCATTATATTCAGAAAATAAAGAGATCAGTATTTATTGGAGAAGCTCATTAGTACTGATAACAGGATGTGATGGTCATATCTTATGAGAAATTTATTTTTGTGCAGTGCAGCTGTTGGTTTCAGTGGCCTGCCTAACCTGTGACCTGCTTAATCTCTGTTTATTCCATCCATAGCATTATAGCCTTTAGAAAGGCCAACAAAGTGGGCATTTTCATCAGAGTTACCCCACAGCGCGAGGAGGGTGAAGTGACCGTCTGTTTCAAGATGAAGCATGATTTTAAAAACCTGGCAGCTCCTATCCGCCCTAGTGAAGAAAGTGACCAAGGCACAGAAGTCATCTGGCTGACTCAGCATGTGGAACTCAGCTTGGGTCCGCTTCTCCCTTAAGAGCGTCCCTGTTAGGCAGATCCCTCCGGCAGCATTATCACCATAAACCTGTGTTAAAGTGTGGAAGCTGCTGCTTCATTAAACCTTGCGTATAACGCTGTACCATGCACTACTGAATTTTCTCCCCAGGAGTGGAGCATGGGACAGGCACTGGGAACAGGGTAACTTCTGTTCCTCCTGCTGTCTCCTGTTGACACCAGTAAGTCTGGGACCCCTCACTCTGCCCTGCACGTTGAGTAACAGCACCATAGTTCCATCCCAGTGAAGGGATAGCTGTTCTTCAGATGATGTTAAATTTACCACCAGAGAGGCTGACCATACTGTCTCTCAACCTTATCTCACAAAGGATCAGTCTGACAAATGGAACTTAAAATGATAACCCAAAGTGAGACCTGCTACCTGTCCAGCGCTGGTCTCAGTGTTCCAACTGCTTTCTGTATCCCATTCAATATGGTTAAGCAGTCTGAAACATATCCCTTCCCTTGCCATCCTGGCTGTCACAGATTGCCATATAGCAGAAAAATAGAATTGTTATATTGTCTTTAGTTTTGTGATTAGAAAAAGCTGTAAAATTCTAAAACGTCCTTCTTTTGCCCTTTCTAAGTGAATACAGGACACTTAGCAGTTGCTCTTAATTTTTTTTCCCAGAAGAATATGGAACATTTTCTTTTAATAAAGATTTCAGAAGCAAGCAGTTACTTGCTATCAAACCAGGCACAGTGGCCCATGGGCTATACTCTACCACTGCTTAGGAGGCAGAGGCAGGAAGATTGGAAGTTCAAGGCAAGCCTGAGCAACTTGGTGGGACCCTGCCTCAAAATAAAATATAATAAAAAGGACTGGGATGTAGCTCAGTGAAGCCCTGGGTTTTAGCCCTATTTAAAAGGGGGCGGGGGATAGCAAATTGGATTCATTTGAAATATTGCCAAATTACCCAATGATAGATGCTGCCACAAGAGGCAGTTTGCATTCTTACTCCCTGCCTCTGTTCCTCTTGCTGTGCTCTGCTTGCTTAACTCAGTAAATTATTCTATGAATGCAGGACTTGGACAGAGCCCAAGAAAGCTTGAGGGACAAGTTCATTTCTGGAATGCAGAAAACATTTTTAAAAAGTTAGAACTTTAGAATGATCTGAACTAATCTTCTCTGCAGTAATTTAAAGGGGAAGTTAACTATTATGATCTCTCACATCCCAAACTGGATATTAAGTAAAAGAACTTTTCCTCTTACAGAGTTTAAGACTTGTGTCCTGTGGTGTTTCAAATCAGTACATTTTGATTGTAACCATGACATAGTTCCACAAGTATTCTGGATGCTGGCCTCACAGCCGACGCACTGTTTGTAGTTGGATCCTGGAACAATTACTACACTGAATTTCTTTGTGTCTAAAAAAAGACTTGATAAAGTGGACCACCAGCTGCGTGACATTTTTCTTTTAAAGTATTAATAAGTGGCCAATAGGCTTTTGAGGAAAAGATAAATTTCTTGTTTACCCTAGTTCTGTTTTTAAATCCCTAGTTTAAAAATACTAAGGTAGCCAGACATGGTGGCTCATGTCTGTAGTCCTAGCACTTGGGAGGCTGAGGCAGGAGGATTGTTGCAAGTTCGAGAACTGCCTTAGCTATAAAGTGAGCTCAAGACCAACTTTAGTTTTTAAAAAAAAAAAAAAGGGGCCGGCGAGATGGTTCAGTGGTCTAAAGCGCCTGCTGAGGAGGGCTCAGGCAACTGCGGGGACTGCAGTTCGATCCCCGGCACCACATGCTGCGCCAGCGCCACCACCAGGGCAGGCTGAGCCAGCCACAAAAATGAATAAAGAAACAAACAAACACAACAAGCAAACAAATAAATAAATTAAAATTTTAAAAAAAAAAAAAAGACCAACTTTAGATGCTTAGCAAGATCCTGTCTCAAAAAAAAAAAAACCTAAGATATATAATGAATACATATTGATATAGTCCTTGTCAGTGGAAGCTTTTGAAAGACACTAAATTATACCCTTAAAGTCAAGCCAATTTTGTAAAGCAATATTCCCACAGATGCTATAATAGAAGAAAGAAAAACTCATTTCTAATATTATGGTAAAAGCTTTAGGGTTTTAGAAATTTGGGCAGGGAAGTGGGTAATTAACAGTTTTGCAGACTAGAGTATTTGGTTTTTTGTGGCCCCCAAAGAGTGTCAGTTTTCACTTCACTGTGTGCTGGAGCCTACTAGAAACTACAGGTCCATGCTGGCCACTGGAGGAAGCGGGCATCAGAACAGCTTCACGTTTACACATTTGCATGGGCTATACAGAATTACGTGTTTTGCCTGTATGGCTTGAAGCTGGCACTTGACATGAAGGATCTCATCACTCCCGTGTGATACCAAAACCCCAAACTACTTGATGTGTTTTCTTCAGAAACCAAGTTACATTGTGGAATAATAGAGCTGTTGGTCTCCACTTCTTAAAGATGGGTTTTAGCACAAGCTGGAATTCTGTGTTCTTAGATGGTGACTTGGAAATTTTATTTGTTGCCTTTTTTTATATTAGAACAGGTGTAAAGTTTTTTAACACTAGTCTGTGTGCAGCACCGCAGGAGAATTAGACATCATTAGCACTTGAAACTACACTTTCGGAAATATGAGCCTAAGTTAATTTGGATTTGTGACTTGATTCACTCACCAAACTTTTCTGTTGTACAAAGCCCATACTGTAGGCATAATGAGCTAAGTGTTATGAGTATTTGTAAAGAAACACCTTTTTTTGGTCCTTTGGGAATGAGGGGCACTCCTTAATCTTCATGAAAGACAGGTTACTATTTTGCCTTATTGCTTATCTTAATGTAGTGAAATAAAGCAGACAAAGCTTGAATGTGGCCTTTGGTTTCCTTCCATGAATAAATACTGGTTGCCAGTAGCATGCTCAAGTCCACACATGGGGTGAAGTGGGTTGGCACACAAGGCAGTGGACAGGCCCTGCTCTTGCGTTTCTTCACATGAACTGAGATAAAACCATATAGCAGATTAGTTCACCATAACATTAAATAGGTGGCACTGTTTGAGACCCTTATGTCCGTGTCCTCAGCATTGCATAAATGTTAGCTGTATACCAGCCTGTGCCCTGACCCCCAGAGAGCCTTGTCAAGTATGTAGAATGGTCTCATTCCAGAGGCAGTCTTCACACTCCATGGTTGTGTCCACAGCTCCTTCCTCCCGCCGCTCTATGATGGCGTTGGCTTCTGTCTAAAGACAGTGGCGCCTCTCCGAGCTCATCACACAGCTCTGTTCTGTGCTGCTTTCCTGTGGCTGCCCCTGACCCAGTGCCAGGTCAGCTGCTTTCTCCTAAACTTTCCCCCGCTCCTTCTTTGCTTCTCTTTCCGCCATAGCACTTACTGGTTGCATCTGACATCCTATACACACTTATTATCTGATTCATAATTTGACAACATAAGATTCATTAAGCAGGGATTTTTTTTGTCTTTAGTTACTATATCTATAAAACCTAGAACAGTGTCTGGAAAATAGTAGGCACTATGTCTTTGCTGAATAAATTAGCATAATCATTCTTTCCCTCAGTGACTTGATATCTTTAATACATTTTGTAGTTTTAGGGTCACAGCAAAACTGAGTGGGAGATAAGAGACTTCCTATATACCTCTACCTCCACATATGCACAACCTACCCCATTCTCTGCATATGGCACTGTTGTGGTTTGTATCTAGGTGTTCCCCTAAAGCCTCATGTAAATCATGGGGCTGTCAAGCTCTCGGCTCGGGGGGCGGGGCTTTAGGGGGAGTGGCCAAGAGAGGGGCCAACCGCCAACCGTTAAACCTGACAGCGTTCGCCGTCAGAGGGCCACCCCCACCGCGCCGAGTTTCGCGCAGAGGTGTAGGGAGCAGTCCTGGACCCGGCAGCGCCCCAGCCCCTCCTCCAGTCCCTATAAAGCGGGGGCAGCGTCTTGAAACCTCCAGGAACTGTGAGCTAAATAAACCTTTCCTCCCTTATGCTTGTGCGGTGGGTATTTGTCTCAGCAATGACAGAAAAGTGACTAAAACAGGCACCAAAGTAGTACACTTGTTGTAGCTAATGAGCCTGTGCTGAAATCATTGTAACCCAGAGCCCTTCCTTGGCATTAAATTCATCTATGTTGCAATTCTATGAGTTTGAACATAGATATATATTGTATCGACTATTACAATTTCATACTGACTAGTTTCAAGGCTCCAAATGTCTCCTGTTCTATGCCTATCTCTTCTAGACCCCAACCCCTAACAATCTTTTTTGTCTCCATAGTTTTTACTAGAATGTCATAGTTGGAGTCCTATAGGATGTAGTCTTCTCAGACTGACTTTTTTCTCTTCGTGATACGCAGTAAATGCTTCACCATGGCTTGTCCTTGCTTGACAGCGTATTTGTTTTTAGTGGCTATTGATCTTTTTTTATAAATAATATACTTCATCTCTTTTGTCAGAAATATTTTCTTCCTGGCATGTGCTTTCCCTTCCTGTTGCTTTCTCACCTTGCATACCCTTCCCCCTCTCCAGACCACCAGGTACTTCTCTACTTCTAAGTGAGATCTTAATCCACAATTCTCAGGTTTTGTAGGTAGGTAGCTCCTTTACTTCTGCAAATGCCCTGAGAGCTACATCTAGGCCACTTTACCATCTGCCTCCTCTACACTGCATTCAAAGATTCATGCTAATAGACATATTCTGAATTGCAATCCAGTCACACCCTACATACACTTTTGGTTAATAATGAATGGGATATGTGACAGGGGTCCCATCAGATCATATCATCTAGTGAGGTAGTAGTTGTATCATAGGCACACTCTATGATGTTTGCACAAAATTGCCTACTGATACATTTCTCAAAAGATAGCTTTGTCCCTTAAATAATGTAAATACCTTATCTTCTTCTTCTGGTGCTCAGGGACACTGACAATACAGAGAAGTACGTTTCACAGTGTTCTTTACCTATACAAAGTAACAGCTTTACATGTTCAGTGAAAGTAATATTAAGTAAGCTATAATAATGGGAGGGTTGTTTGTTTTCCTTCAGTACTGAGATTGAACTCAGGGTTTCTCACATGCTAGGCAAATGCTCTATCACTAAACTTCTCCTAGCTGTCATGGCTTGTATCTGGGTGCCCCCAAAAGCCACATTTGCTTATAGGTGGGGTTTCTGGGAGTGAGGGGATCTCTTCATAAGAACAGAAAAGACCTAAGACTTGAACAAAAAAACCACACTTTCCCAGTTAAGACCTCTTCCCACAGAAAGGGCAAGATTAGTCCTAAACCCACAAATCTACACCAATACCATTAAAGCTTGTTGCTACAGGGAGGGTAGCAACTCTCTCTGAGACACCATGGACACAAGCTAGAGGGAAGAGGGCCAAGAACACTAAGAAAGGAGTCAATACTTAAGTAGGCATACATGGCCTACTACGGACGGCCACTGAATTAGAACAAGAACCCTTTTATCTGTCCTCTACCAGCATAACAAGAAGCTAGTGATAACCACCAGTGGCTAGTGCTTGGTAAGGGCCCAGAAAGATCCTTTGCCTCTACTGCAAAGGTATATGGGACATCTATAAGCTAAAGGTGCTCATAAATATTTAAGAAAAATTATCCAGACCCAACCTAAAGTACATAATAATGATAGAATATGTAATTCTGGGTGTGGTTGAAGGGATTTACTGAAAACGAGCTGCACCCACCAGTAGTCTTTTTAGCCTGAACAGAATAAAAGGGAAAGGAAAAATTGGGCTCCTTCAGTTTCTCTGGAGGAGTTCCAATCTTTGCCTTTGCTTTGGATATGGCCTCCCAGCTGCCAGCACAGACCCTTCAGCCTTCAAGGAACGGTCTCACACGGGACACTACAGTGAGGTCCAGGCCTTCAACCTTTGACTGGATTCTTGGGGATCTCTTTTGTGTAGATAGCTCTTTGGCACTCTTCCACACGACCCTACGTGACTACTTCCCGACCAAGCAGAGTGCTGGGATTGCAGGTTGCAAGCCCAGCTCCGAATACTATTTAAAAAAAATAACATATGTCCCATGGCTAGGCGTGGTGGCGCATGTCTGTAGTCCCACTACTGGAAGGCAGAGGTAGGATTGCTTAGAATTCAAAGCCAGCCTCGGCTACACAGCAAGACCCTGTCTCAAAAACAAATAGCTCAAACACATTTACACAGGAGAAAACTGACTTTCTGAAATACAGCTTAACTACATATTCTATAGTTGCTAACTCTGGCAGCTCTACAGAGAGGTTATTGTGAGAATTAAATGAGAATGTAACAAGACGTTGCCCAGTGTTCCGCATAATAAGCGCCTAGTAGTCGCTAACGCTGGCTTAAACCCAGTCCCAGCTCCTAACTCATTACGTATCCCTTCTTTCCCCCATTTTTTTTTTTTTTTTTTTTTTTTTTTTTTTTTTTTTTTTTTTTTTTTTTTTTTTTTTTTTTTTTTTTTTTTTTTTTTTTTTTTTTTTTTTTTTTTTAGTACCGGGGATTGACTCAGGCCCTTGAGGCAAGCGCTTATCCCACTGAGCTATCTGCCCAGGCCCCTTTCCCCCCAGTTTTTAAATAAATTATTTGTATTTGTTGCTTTTCATCCCACGTAGACAAAAACCACAAGAGTCAAGAGACAGCAAATCCCAATCTTATCTCACAAGTTCTCAAAACAGGAAATTCAAGCCTTGGAAGACCCCTCCCAGGGGGCGGTTCTCGGCGCGTAAATAAGACGTCATCAACCGGCCGCGCGCCGGCCGGGGGGTTGATGGGATTGTGGCGGTCGGCTCTACAGCTCAGAATCTAAGGCTGTCCCTCTACACTCTCAAAATGGCGACCTCTCTGGGTTCCAACACTTATAACAGGCAGAACTGGGAAGATGCGGTGAGTGTGCCCGCCGGAGAACGACGGCAGGAAGTAGGAGGGTCGGGCCTCCTGCGAGCGTGCAGGACTGGGGCAGTGGCATGGCCGAGGGAACTCCAGGCAGGAACCAACGCTGCGGCCTACCGTGGCGGGAGCAAGAAGCTGGAGGCGGCCTTCCAGCGGCTTGGAGAGAGGGGTCTTAGCCAGGGTCCAGGTTACCAACTTGCTGCCCATCCTTGTCCCCACCAAGCTTTTCCCCTGATTCCCATCCCCTCACATTCACACACACCGCACATGCCGGAAGTGCAGACAGCGCCCCCTCCCGTTGCCCGGCCGGTGCAGGACCTGGGACCCCTGCCTTGCCTTGTTCCCCATTTGCGCTCCCTCCCGGCCCCTGCCCCTACCCCCGGACCCCATGAGTTTGACTAGGTTGGCTGGTGACTAGGTTGGCTGGGTCTTCGGAGCTTGGTCCTCAACTAGATTTCCCATTTTTACTAGGACTTTCCGATTCTATGCCAGACATGCCTTGGAGAAAACCCATATATCCGAATGGTGAGTGCTCGAAAGTAACAGAAGTTAATGTTCGTGTTCTGTCAATATTGTGGTGCGTCTACACACAGTTAGGTGTTTCTCTTAGACTTGAGAAAAAAATGATGCTCTTACTAACCCAAACAGCAGGATGATTTGCAAAGGATGTCATGCTGATATTCTCACTTTAGGAATTCAGCGATAATCCCATATTGTAAGAATCCTAACAACATTTGTTGACGCTTTACTTGGGAGGGAGCTCTGTAGGCCAGAGGACGAGAGAATTTGTTTTCTTACTATATCAAGGAACGAGTGGAGCTTGGACTTAAAATAAGATACTCTGACTCCAGGAACCTCAGCAAATGAGAGCCAGGATTTGACGGGTTCCTAACTCCTAGTTATAGACCTTTCACTGCATCATACAGTCTCTAGTATAAAGTACGTTTCGTCTTTATAATAAACGTGTGAGGGGAAAATAACTCCCAACCTGTTAGGTGCCAGATATGCCCAATTCGTGATCTCACAGCATCAAGGAATGAAGTTGCAAACCAAAGGAGTAAGTTGAGAGTGTTTTATTGGAAATAAAGAGAAGCTTGGGAAGATTTCCAAGTTGGTAGCCGAGCAGGCTCTTTGTTGGGGTAATGTATACAGTGAAATCACATCATGGGTCAAACTATAGTAAATCTATAAGCCTACATGTTTAGTTGCTTATTAATAATTGAAATAGTAGGGAAATGAGTCACATAGCAAGGGCATATGGAAGGAATAAAGGTGTTCTTGGAAAGAGATGGGTCCAGATGTTCTAGTCACCCATTTTTATTTTTTTAAATATTTATTTATTTTATTTACTTGTTTATTTGTTTGTTTTGGTCTTTTTGAGACAGGGTCTCGCTGTGCAGTTCAGGCTGGCCTTGAGCTCACTTTTGTAGCCCAGGCTGGTCTTGAACTCACAACAATCCTCCTGTCTCGGTCTCCTAAGTGCTGGGATTACAAGCATGGGGCCCCATGCCTGGCCCATCTATGTGTTTTGAGGCTTTTAGGCTCACATGTGGTGTTAATTACAGTGTAATCTCAAATTGCTGTTTACCTCTGGGGAAGTTTGTAGGTTTTGCTTTTCTATTTGCATCTTGAGGCTGGGCTCTCTTCAAGTTTGCTTCCAGCCACAGTTTTGATGTCCTCATCTTTTATTCTGATTTCCACAAGGGTCCAATCTCTTATCTGACTGTATATTAATTTCTGTCTAAAGGTAGAAGGTAGCTGTGGATAATAAAGGTAAAATAGTTAATAATTGGTTAGGATTCTGTTACTGTTACCAGGCTCAGAGATGTTGACTTGCTGGTATGTTTTTAAGATGTCTGAACAGCTTATGGGAACAAAATGTTGACTGGATACAGGATATAAGCACAGGATGAGTCTAGCATAGTTACCTTCTGACCAAACTTTAAAAGCAACTGACCTGACTGCATCCTCCTTGATTTGGGGACTGGGGAAAAAATTTTAGTTCTTAGGAGTGAACAGTGAAGCTTAGACCTATGGCTATGAAAAGACACTTACCTGGCACTGGATCTACAGACTGTTGAAAGACTCATAACATGCTGCTAGATTATATCTGCTAGAAATAAAAAGAGCTAAGATGTGATAGCTATATATCAAGTACCTTTCTATGATGAATGTGTTCAGTATGCATCACAAACATGAACCAAAACATGTATAAGAAGTGTGTCAACACATGTGGTATATGCCTATAATCCTAGCAATCTGGAGGCTGAGGCAGGATTGCTGTGAATTCGAGTTCAGCCTGGGCTTTGTGGGGAGTTCAAAACCAGCCTGAATTGCAGAGCAAGGTTCTGTCAGAAGTAAAAGAGTATCTCCTAGCCCATCCTTACCCCACAAAAATTTGTTTAACTTAATTATGTTTTTCCAAATTAGGGTGCCAAGGATTCCCAGACAAATTTTTTTAGTTTTATTTAGGGAAAGCCATCTAGGCCTTTGTGTAATTGTTGTTCTTTTTTT
>PVKN010017444.1:0-17336 GCA_004027915.1 Capromys pilorides | reverse complement strand
TTAGCACTTAACCCCACTGTATACAGAGTGTGAAATTTTTAACATAAATGCTTATTTTATAAAGTGTGAAAAAATTACTGTCACATTTTAAACACACAAATTCCCATAAGGCTAAATAAAAAACATTCTCAGAAATAAGCCTCAAATTTGTCTTTTTTATAGCTTAATAATACTCCATTATATAAAAATACCATATCTTTTTCATCTGTTTCTTAGTTGATGGGCATTTGAATTGTTTTCAAGATTTAGCCCTGGCAAATTGTGCTGCTATAAGCATGGGTACACATATATCCCTGTGGTATGATGATTTCGGTTATTTTGGAAAAATACCTAAGAGGGGCTTGAATGGGACCTCCAATCCTAGCTTTCAGAGGAATCTCCATACTGATTTCCATTATGACTATGCCAGCCTTCACTCCCACCAACAGTGGAAAAGGGTTCCTTTTCCCCACAGCCTCTCCAGTGTTTGTTATAGGCTGAATTCTTGATGATAGCCGTTCTTTCTGGCATGAGATGGTATCTCAGTGTTGCATTAATTTACATCTCTTGAATGACCAAAGATGGAGAGCATTTTTTCATATATTTGTTTGTCATCTGCATGCCTTCATGAGTGAAGTGTGTTTTCATTTCAGATGCCCATTTTTTGATGGGGTCTTTGAATTTTGGAGGTCTAATTTTTTGTAATGGTTTATATATCTGATGGACAGACTGTTATAATTGTTTCCCAATTTGTGGGTTTTCTCTTTGCTGTTGGTGATTTCATTTGATGTGAAGAAACTTTTCAAAAATAGTTTTTCCTCTTTTGAATTTCTGTAACTTCTTCATCATTGCTTTTTTCTTTAAACGAATCTTACACATTTATATCTGATAATCTGAGCAACTAATTTGAAGACAGCATCATGTAATACAGCAACCATGGTTGAATTCCTATTACTTTGCTTAGTGAAATCTTGAATCATTTCTAATGCTACTTTTTTCTATCACTGTTTTGTATTCCTTAAAAATAATAAAAGAAATAAGGTAGTGTCAATTTTGACTGTAAAACTCTCAGGAAGTATATGAATTCCTTACTTGGAGGCCTGAAGAACAATAAAATTGTTTAGACAAATTCTAACAATTTCTAAAATTTTCAAGCATAAAGACATCTGGCATAAAATTTTAAGGATAACTGTTCCCAATTCATTAATTTTTGTATGAATAATTCTACCTCATTCCATAAAGAATTTGAGACTTATTAAAATGTGTGTGAACAGTCCAATAAGATTTACATACTTGAGAAAATTAAACAGAATGAAAATTGATGAAGTAAAGGAAACAAAGCAAAAATCACTGTTAGTGGAAGAAAAGTCTGTAGTAATGCCTGCGGAGCCTGGGAATTTGGACAGCTGACCCACAAACAGAGAACCATGCCCAGCCCAGACCACTGTGCCCACCACATCAGAAAAAATTGACTACTTGTGCAGAGCCCACTCGCTGAGAGAAGTGATTCTGGGATAAATTTGTTCATGGTGTGTTAGTATGGCTCTCATAGAGAGTCTTGCAGCAGTAAGTCTCATACAGCAGTACTTACGGGGTCAAGAAAAGCACACACAAAAAAAGACAATGCTGTTGTTCTTCACTTTTGAAGAAGCTTTTTCAAAGCAACAAAATAGACATGAGCTTGCTGCCTTCCGAGGTATGATGCATAGTTTAGATCACTAACATACGGGCCCTGCACCTTGGCTGTCGCCTGGCACCCCTGCATCATGGAAGTGTTAGAACTCAGTGCCTTCAGTTGATGTGGATGCTGCAAGCCACCTGCTCTGTTGTTTTCCATGATGCTTTCCATGACAAGCGGGACTGCAAGGCAAGAAAATGCAGAGAAGCAGCTTGGAAGGTCTTTCAAAACATACCCCTTCCTTTCTACATTTGACCTAAGAGTTGGGAAGTTAAAAATTGTTAAAAGGTAAGTCTTCTGGCCAGAGACCAAGAACAATTGAAAGGCGCTATTGTGCAGCTGTTAGCTCAACGAGCTGCACTGCACTACTCAAGAAGAAAGTCGGACGCTTGTGATTTAATGATTGCAGACTCCTTACTCACAGTACCCAGAGAACAACACTGCTATGATCTGTGTCTAGTTGTCCCCCTAAAGCCTCATACAGTCATGGGGCTTCTTGAGGTTGTGATTAATTCGTGATCCAATGCAGGGATTATGGTGGTGAGTGCTTCTGGGATTACGGGTGTGAGTGCTACACCCACCCTGGGATGGATAGCATGAATACAATACAAGGGAGGGAGAGAGGCTCACTCTTTGCCACTGCTCCTCCTTTTTTTTTCTTGCTCTTGCTGTTTTCCACCACAATGAACTGCTGCCCTCTGCTGTGTATCATCCTATCTTGGAGCCAGCTGAATATGACTGCAACTTCCACTATGAGCTAAATAAACCTTTCCTTGCCTAATTTTGGGTGCCAGGTATTTTGTCTCAATGACAAAAAAATGTAACCTAGACAAACCCATTGGGGCGTCTGGTGTTTACTTCATAAAGGAAGCAGACATTTAAAACTATGGATGAAGTTGAAGGCAGGAGTTGTCCTAGACTTGAGCATTTCTTTCTGGGAAAGACCCTCCAGAGAGTGGCAGGACACCACATCACCATCTCCAAAAATAAAGCATGGGGCTTCCAGAAAAGTCTCTACAGGGACCACTGCCCCCTGTCACTCTGGTCACACATCTCATTAAAGGATAATCCATGTTTTAGGACCTAATTTTCACTCCCCTATGAACCAGGCAGCTTTTCCAACATGGGGTACAGAGAAAACAAGCTCTGGGCCCTTAGATGCAGACCTTTAGTTGAAAAGCGGGTGTTTCCAAATGAGCAAGGTGACAGTGGAGACATCTCTACAAAGCAAATATTCATCCCTAACCTGACTATCCATGATCACTAAGGTGCAGACAGTGAGCAGCAAAGGCAGGAAAAGCAAATCACCCACCTGAGGGCTCTTGGGGTGCACGCACCCTTTACAGTGGTCAGCTGACATAGTGAAAGAGCTAAACTCCTGGCAGTCAGCTGGAAAATCAGGCTGTGTGCTCCTGTGCTCCAGCAGGAAGGGGCAGGCCCACACTAAGGGCCATGTCATCCCTGGAAGCTGGGCGGGAAGAGGGCAGGCTGCACATCAGGAACAGGTTTTACATTTCATTCTTCACACTCTTTCTTTTGCCTTCCCAGCTGGATTGCAAGATCATGCTTTCTCTGTCCTGTTCATCTCTATGATCACTTCAGAGTCCTGACTGAGCTAAAGATCACTGACAGATTATTGACCCTGTCTGAGCAATACATATAGTATAGGCCACACCACACATTCCAGTCAGACCAGAAAGTTAGCTTTTTTTTAAAGACCATCCAAGAACAAAGTTCTACCTATTTTTATTCTATAATCTAGACTCAAATCTTGGACTAAAGATCAAAGTTCCAAAGTTCTAGCACAAAAGTAGGGATATACAGGCAAGGGGAGAGACCATGGCATAGCAAAATACACAAGCAAGTCAACTCTCCCTTCCCCAGAATATCAGTGCTTACATTGCTGACCTTTCCACGGGGGAGATGCAGCCATGGAAACAAGCTCAGGGTCCACTGGGCTCTTAGGAGCGGGGCGGGGTAGCAGTGAGAGTCAGCAGGGCAGCTCCTGGGTTCTCGACACCAAGAGGCCCCTCCCCTTTCCACCTCAGACCAATCTCCCCCAGGCCACTGAGGTGTTGGTGTTGCTGCTACCAAACAATGTACAGACACTACAAGAAAGTTCCTTCTGCCAACAGTATCTCCTGCTAGACATAAACACCTACTTTCAAAGCTTGAAATTTATAAGCACCCAAATGATGTTTATTACCTACAGCTTGTGATCCTGTCATGGATACCGTCAAGCAAGAAGTCTGGATTAGCTCACGTACCTAAGCATTTATGGCTCTGGAGTGGCCAGTGTGCAGAAGCAGGCCCGGGAACAGATGGAACTGATCGGCCACAGGTGAGTGAGCACCCCCAGAACAGGAAGGCTGGAGAAGCATGAAGGACCAAGGAAAGAATGCAAGGCAATGAGGCGGGGATGTGTGACACAGGCGCAGCCAGCCAGAAGCTGTCTCTAAAAGGTGCGACTATCAAGGGTGGAAAAGCAACCAAAGGACCAGGTCATATCCCACCTGGCAAAAAAGAAAGCAGATTTTTCATAAAATAAAAATGTGAAATAAATAAATGAAAATCAATGTCTGTAGAACTGAAAGGAACTTTCTGGGTTAACTAGCTACAACGTCAAAAGAATTAATGTTTTAGTTTGGAGAGATTTTAAAAGTAGAAATGGGAGCATTTTTGAAAAGCAATTTTGAAGTCTGCAGACTTAACCAGAATACTTCAAAAGAAAATGAAAATGTAGACAAATACTGAAGTTACTCACTATGTCAGGAATTCAGGAAAGAGAAAAACAGAAACCACTAAAATTGATTGGAATTCTAAACCTCAAAATATGGGGAGGTACTAATCACTTTAGTGTTTCATTACCATCTTCTTTGGTAGTTCTTACTTTTTGTTAATTGTTGTTCATTGTCCTAAGGAAAACACAGTGCAACAGAGAAGGTATTTAAACCATAAGCCTTGGTCTTTCTTAAACCTTCTCACTAGAACAAAAGTAACTCATAGTGGAGTCCCTCAGAAGGCAACTCCCAAGGGACCCTCCTAGGTCGATTTCCTGGGCCTTCTCCAACTGGTGCGTGTGTCCATGTGCTGCTGTCACACCCCCTCCGCTACCTTGTCTGCCTTGATTCCCACTGTTGTGGCTTCTACAAAGTTGATTCAAGGTTGTTCATGAATTCCAAAGTGATAATAAGCACTGTTCTATTGTTGTCGTTGTCTTGATGTTTTGTTGTGTTGTTGTTGTTGTTTGCTGTAGCCAGCATCATCCATCACTCACTGAGCTACCTTCCCAACCCTTTGTATTTTTTATTCTTGGATGAGGTTTTTGGTAAGTCACTAAGGCACCCAAGCTGCCCTCATATATAACTGCACTCATAATGGGGAGTTGGCGTATGTGCATAACACATCCGATTCTTGCTACTTCTCTTTCCCCTCTCTACCCTGGTCCCTCTCTCCTGAGTACTGGCGTTGCAGAAGTGCTCCACACTGCCCAACTAAGGCACTGCTTTCTAAAATGTCAACTTTTCTCCCTGATTGCTCTTCCTTCTCAAACTTACTCTGTTCCCAGCACCCAGCAGACAAATCAATAATTTATATTTATTAAGTTTCTGGTTATACTTCCTGATATATATATATATATATATATATATATATATATATATATATATATATATATATATATTTCGACTTCCAGAGTTCCAGCAACATTAACAATTACTACATCTGAAAGCCCCAAGTCAAGAGAGGTATCAAGAAAGCCCACTTACTCATTTCTTAGATCAGCATGATATAGATTGCCACACTGACAGTCTACAGAGCACGTTTTTCTGTCAGGAAGATGCCTCAGCTCTGTTATGCATTTTCACACAGCAGTCTGAGAAGGGGTTGAAAGCCAGGATGATGAGACAGAACCTTTGTTTTAGTTTAATGTCTGGTTGTTGCCGATCTTTGGAAAAGTCAAAGTGGACACATAAGCATTAGAGGCAGAAGAGGTTCATTGCCTTGATTATCCGGGTACCAGTAGGTTCTTCCGTGCCCACCAGGTCTGTAGCCACATGGGAAGACATTTCTAGACAACTAATGTGAATATACCTGCATAAAGTCACTGAATTCTCTCCCTCTCTATCAGGGTGGAAACCCAGCTTTACTTCTTCAGTGCAGAGCTGGACTACCTTTTTCTGACAGGAGGAAAATGCAAGCAGGAGACTGAAGAAAAGAGATTATGAAGTTGAGCCTACCATTGGCAGTGTAGTGACTTTATGAGACACAGTCTCAAAAATAAAACGTAGAAAGGGCTGGGGTATAACTCAGTGCAAAGACTGTGTTTAATCCAGTCTGACAAAAATTTTTTTTAAAAAAAGCCTTTCAGACTAGGGTGTGAGGAGAGCTAAGGAAACAGGCCCTCCTCCTAACTAACTTAAGGGAGAACTACAGCATACATGCAGTGACACACTTAACCTGCTTGGTTCTCCACCTTCCATTTGTAAAAGGGAGTAACTGTAGCCTCCTGCCCCACATGACTTGAGAAGCTTCATTCAAGTTGGCAAATAATTTTGAAGCTGGAGTGATTCTTTATAGCTCTGTGTTATGGCTTCATTTAGTTGTCCCCAAAGCCTCCTGTGCTCATGGGTAAGGCTCTTAAGAGGTGACTGGATCATGGGTGAGGGATACTGGACCACTCTACTTACGGGTTTATAGTTGTGGTGATGAAAAGTGATGCTTGGTGGGAAGAGATGGGTTGCTGTGAGAGTAGCTTGGAAGTGGGAGATATAAATATATATCTCCCTCCTCTGGTGCTCTCTGCCTCCTGCCGGCTCTGCTAGGGACTGTTCCTCCTCCATGATATCCTCTTCCATACTGCCCCACCTTGGAGCCAGCAGACTATAGACTGAAAATATGTGCAAACTGTGAGCTAAAAGAACATCATATTCTGTGTCACAGCAACAAAAAACAACTTTAGAACACTCTGACAGGTCTTAGTCCCACTCAGCATCTCCTGGCAGCTTGCTTTGTCTTGGATGAGAAATGTTCTTTCCTGTTCCTTTCCCTAGAAACACTGAATGTATAAAGGAAAACTGACTGACTTTTTTCCCAACTGTCTGTGTTCTCTTTCTACTGTGGTCCCTCACTTATTGTGGAGGTTATATTCCAGACACCCCTGCAATAGATGAAAATTAGCAAAGTAGCAACATCATATTTATTTTAGTATTTATATGTTTCTAAGGCTTTATAAACCCTTCCTCTACTCTTATAAACCTTTCTCACACTTTTAAAAACACTTCTAATGTTCTTAACCATTTTCTGAACTTCTAAATCCATGTAATTTTAACAACCTACCTATACTGTATGGTACTGCAAAATCCCACAACATAGCGAAAAATCCAAGATAAATAATTTGGATTATTTATTTTTGAAAACCTGAAAAATAGTGAATCTGTGAAAGTTGAACCATAAAATAGTGAGGACTACTGTACATGTTTTCATCACAATTCAGTTTTAACAGTTTTAGATGAAATAATTTAAATTCACATCTTTGTACAATTCATAAATGCTGCAGGATTATCAACTATTTCTATGTATTAGTTTATGAGCACCTTATATGTTCAAGCATGTATGGCTACAAATTCAAAAGCCAATTAACATTGAATCACAGTCCTTGTGAGCTGAACCCTAAGTCAGTTCACTTTGGCTACAGCTTAGATCTCAGCTGTGCCCCAGGGCCCTGAGAGGAGAGCTGGGCCTCCAGGTTGGCTCCATTGGAAGCTTGCACTTAGTGGGGATATTTTGGGGTTTGGTGCATGTCCTTGAAATGGAGGATGAGATGCAGACTATTCCTTTTCCACCCTTATAGTTTGCTTTTTCTTTTTGTAGTACTGAGGATTCAACCCAGGCCCTTTTCACTGAGCTACTTTCAAATTTCTCTTTTATTTTGTATGTTGAGACAAGATCTCACTAAATTGGCCGTGCAGAGCAGTGGAATTAGAAGCACACACCACCACACCCAGCTTCTTTGTGCTTGGCTGCATCCCTGCCAGAAGGCAAAGGTTTTGCTCTCCCACAGGCTCCCTACCTTGACATGCTGCCTCTCGGCAGGCCCAAAGCAACAGGGCCACTCCCTCTAGCTGACACCTGAACACTGCAGGCCCAGACAAATGCTGATGGTATCAGCAGAAAGCTGACTTGCACAACCTTCTTTGTAAAAGGAAAAATAGTCACACACTTTTAAGTTGCTCTCCTATGCATGCAGATGGCCATGGACTCTATATATTTAAACAGCAGCAAAATACAGAAAAAAATTAAGACTCATATGCATATTAGAATATTTCACAAGCACTAGATCTGAAGGATGCATTAGCTTGCTTTGGTAGCTTTCTCTTTGTGGGAGTTGGGAGACTGAACCCCAAGCTTCATGCATGACAAGTATAGGTTCCATGACCCAGCCATAGCCACTGCCCAGGTTGCTTTTCTACACACTCCAAAACCACAAAGTTTTATTTAAAAACCTCTTTGACTAATTTTTAATAGGTATTAACTTACATAAAATATGGTACATCTAATATTTCACACACTTATGCACAAGTACAGGATGAAATTCTAGATGTGAGGTGGATTACCGTCTGGTAGTCAACTTGTTACTCCCAGCTGAACTGAATTAGCATGGCACTGGCTGGGTGAGGGAAGCCCACCTAAGGACTGTTGCCAGCACCAGAAGAGGCAGAACTAAAGAAGCTGTCACAAGGCTTTTAGGGAAGCTGTTGGAGCTGTTTGGAACTACTGGCTCTTTGGGGCTGTTCTGCTGGAGGATCTTGTCAAGCTGGCTTTCCTAGCCAACTTGGCTGTTCTCATCATTGTAGGAGCTCAGGACCTCGTTGCTTATGAGGATGGCTATGCTTCACCTGGAGGAGCTCTGGTCTTCATCTTGAGCATCTTCCTGGCTCCAGAGAGAAAAATGATGCACTACTCTGTCTCCTGGAGAAGCTTGTCATGTTGGCTTTCCTGGTGCGAATTAGGCTTTCCTCATCTTCTGAGGAGCTCAGAATCTCACTGTTGCTGAGCATGGCTGTGATACTTTTGGTGGGAGCTCTGGTTATCATCTTGAGCACTGCTTCCTGGCCCCAGTGCAGATCCCTCAGCCTGCTAGCACAGATCCTTCATTCCCTGCTGGCAGAGACTCTCTCGCTTCCACCACTGACCTTCAGGCCTTCCCAGAGCAGACCCCTGAAGCTAGCAGGCATGAGACATTGTCATAGGCTCTAAGTCTCCAATTGGATTTGTGGGAGCCCTCTGTTATGAGCTCTAGGTCATAGAGCTGGACTCATGCAGGATATTAGGAACCAGACCATCCCCTGGATTCTTTGGTTTTTAGTGTATGGACAGATTTCCTGCACTCTTTGTATATTGTTCTTTGGGTGATTTATTATAAAACAATCTTATAAAATGTGTCCTGTATCACTGTACCTTGTATAACCCCAAATGACATGATATATTTTTAATTTGTTTTTAAAAAATGCAGAATAAGACTGGGCATGGGGCTGGGGAGATAGCTCTGTGGCACAAGTGCCTGCCTGGCAAGTGCAAGGTCATGAGTTCTAACCCTGGTCCCGCACAAAAGAAAGACTGAGCATGGTGGTGTGGGCCTATAATCCCAGCACTTGGGAGGCTGAAAACAGGAGGATCACTACAAGTCTGATCTGTGTAGTGAGACACTGTGGACCTTGTATTAAATACAAATACAAAAAAATGTAGAATAGTGTTTATAAAAGCTTATCAAATATGCTTTAAAGGGATATATATTACATATGATAAAAAGATGTAATAAATTTACATAATAATACATATATTTAGTTGTATGTATGTAAAATGGCACATACAGACCATCTCCTGAAGAACACAGAAAAAATGGTGACAGTGTCATGTCTGCAAAGACATAATTAAACTAAAGCTGCAGCAAGTCTTAAAATTTATCCATACTCTCTTTGAGGCTGTTTAACATATTTTACCCAAAGTATGTACTTTTTACATTTTAAAAAATAGAAGGTAGACTTTTAGAGATGGGGAAAGGGTCAAGGATAGGGAAGAGAGAAGTGGTGGAGTTGCAAGTCATCAAAATATGTTGTGTGCACGTATCAACACACCAAACTCAGTGTCACTATTGTGTATCACTAATATGCTCAAATGAAAGTATCCTGTTAATATGTTTTATTATTATGGCTATCCTGTTATTTTACCTTTAAAATGTAATTGTTTTAAAGTATATACTATTAAGAAATTCTGTAAGGCTTTCTCAAAAAGTCTAAAGCTTGGAATCCATGAGGACTCCACTAATAGGTGAGACATTTCTGAACTGCTGTTCTATCGTACCTCTCATTCTGAATGTTGTGTATTATGATTTTATTTTTTGTTCTGAAATTAAAGTATTTGAAATAAAGAAGATACAGTTTGAAAAAATAGCATCTCAAGTGTATTGAGGCGGATTACTAGATGTCTTTGCTTTGGCATAAAGATACGCTCACTGATAGTATATAAAATACTCATCTACTCTTGTAATGTGAGCAATCATGGAATTGCATTATTGCCATTCCCCAGAATTAATCTCTTATGGACACTGAAGGACTCATTAATTAATTGGGCTCACAATATGATTTCTTACCTTTTATAATTAAATAAGTTGTCTTAGTGGCATGAATTCAATAGATAAATCTGTTATACAGCATTCACAAATTTGCCTCACCAGTTAATAATATTTTCCTTAGAAAGTCCCTTGCAGGAGTAGTTATAATAAAGTCTAGATAAACATAGAAACCATTGCAATGGCTTTTAATTCTCCTAAGAGCCAGCAGTAGTCAGGGCTGCATTGTGTGCTGAGTCTTCTTGGGCTTTCTGCACTTTTCACACTTCCTCCTGTTGGCCTGGGCCACACAATTGCATCCAACAAACAAGAATGAAAGACAGGGGTGCACCCTTTCCACACCACAGAATCTGGAAGTTAGTGTGTCTTCTTCATCTTTCCTGTCCTTCACTAATACAACCCTGAAAGTCAACCATAGACATAAGGACCTCACAGTTTGAAGGGATTCTTCAATTCACCACTTGTGAGACTCCCTATCAACCCACACAGAAGTTGTGGTGAGCAGAGCTTATGATCAGTGTATGCTGCCGGTATTATGCTAGATCATTCAGATCTTTAGACTTACCTTTTGCACTGCTGAGACAAAATATTGGACACCCAAAGTCAAAGGAGGAAAGGTTTATTTAGCTGAGCTTGTAGAGGCTTCAATTGATAATCAAGGCTGCAAGGCAGAGTGGCACGGCATTGCCAGGGAGAAACAGTTCATGGCAGGCAGAGTACAGCAAAGCATAAGGCAGCAAGTATCAAGGTAACAAAAAATCAGCAAGTGGCAAGCAACAATGACAACAGTGGCCCTCTTTCTGTCCCTTATATTCTAGCCAGGTGATCTAACCTTAGGGCAGGTAGCATTCACAGCCAGAGTAGAGCACTTTTAGTCCTAGCGTCACACCAAGAATCAATCCCAATGCATACACATCCTTAATCCCACCCTCACACACTCTAGATCTAGCCACCTTCAGAAAACCCCACCTGAGATGCCTGAGCCTTTGAGAAGAAACTTAGACACAACCATAACACCACCGCAAGATGTACAAAGAAAAGGCTCTTCCATATACCCATGTGCATCTTCCATAATATTTCTAAGCTCAAACACAAGCACTCATAAAAGAGATACTCGCATATATCTAGATGGTTAAAGTGATGGTCTTACTGGATGACTCAATAGCTTTGGTTTCACAAATTAAAATAGTACTATTTCTTTCACTGTCATAGTTTTCAATACATAATAATTCTTAAGTTAACACATCAAGTTCTAACTTTTTATTCTTATTTATCTTTATGTACATATCTGCATGTGCATGTTAATTTCATATACATGGGTTCATATTTGACAGAGATCTACTTTGTGTAGTCTTATTTTTTGATTGTCCCCATTTTCTCTATATCACATCCATCATGAGAGTCTAAAAATCAAGGTCCTTATTTTTCTGTCTACTCTTATCATAGAAACACACACAAACACATGTGGAATTGTATTGACCCATCTTCATTTTAAAAATTAGATTAATTAACATAGATTTCTCTGCATTCCTTTTTCTTATTCAATAACACTTTGTCAGCTGTGATGTCAGAGTTTGCCTTTCTTTGTGTTTTTCTTGCCACAGCAACCCCTCTAACTATCCCTGTAAACATAACTTCCCACTTGAGGCTTTAATTCTGAGGATCATTGTCATAGGAGGAGTACCGCAAGTTGGAGGCCAGCCTGGGGTGCAAAGTGCAGTCAAGGCCAGTATGAACTCCGTAGTGAAGTAGTGTTTCAGAAAAAAAAAAAGTGCTATGATCTACACATATAGATGCCCTTCACTTAGCATCCCAACAGCAATATGTAGAAGTCTTTAAGCTTCATTGCCAGTAGTATTTCACTGCTACTTTTACCTAATTTTTCTTAGTTGCCAGTGTATTAAATGGATCTTATTGATTCACTCACCTAAGAACTGCCTTTTTTAAAAGATGGTCTCATTAAGTTGCCTTCTGTGGGCTCAAACCTGAGATCCTCCTACCTCAGCCTTCAAGAATTCTGGAATTATAGCAATGCACCACCAAGCCTGGAAAACTGCCAGCATTTGTAACGGGCTGTCTATTCTTACACTGGCCCTTGAGTGATGCTCCAGCAATATAAGCAGGAGGCAGGTAGAAATCACAGCTAATATCAACCAGAAGGAACATGTGATAAGAAAAGTGGAGAAATGGGGATCACGGTCAGTTTTCCCTGAGGCCAGTGATAACCAGAAGGGAATTTTCCTTCACATGCAGTTCTGTGGGGGTGGAACTTCTATTTTGCTTCAGAAGCACATTCTGCAGACTCTCCCATGTGCCTGAGCACTCAGTTGGCTGAGGTGTGGAAGAGTTTGGTGTGAGGAAAGGAATATGTGGCCAAGTCTGCCCTAGGCCAGATCTGCTGCCCAGACACCTCATAGATATCATCTCACTCCTTTAATACCCTCCAAGATGAAGTAGATTCTCGTCTCCATGGAGATACAAAAACAGAGACTTAACAAGCCACAGAACTTCTGCAGCTCTCAGTTGGCTAAGAATGGACCGCAGGGACCCAGGCCAGGTCTGCCTGGCTCCACGTTTGCTCTGTCCCAGCCAACGTGAAGATGCCAGAGGGGCTCTGAGCAGCATGTGGCCTGCACTGAGAAATCAGGGAGACACAAGGATGCACAAGGACCTGGAATCCTTCATGGAGACACCTCCTCCCTCCTCATGGTCACTGCCCTCACAGACCAAGTGTAATTCAGAAGTTCAGTTTCTGGTCATGTTCTTGGCTTTCAATATTCTCTCATGAATTAAACCTCCTTGGGGAGGACAGTGTTAAAATTACTAGGATTGTCAAATTAAAAACAAGTATTCTTATGGCCACAAGCAGAAGGCCTCATGATTACAACCAAATTTATCATTTACCAATTGCTATTACCCAATATGTTCTCAAAGTGAAAGACAACTTATGTAACAAAGACAAATACCAGACATCTACCCAAAAGAATGTTCTTGGAATAACAGTTTCAGATACTAATCTAGATTTAACACATTTATTAATAGTCTCAAGGGATTTCTGGAAGGCTCTCTGGAGAACATTATTCACACCTTGTATAAGTTGACAGTGACCTCACTTCTCAATCTCATGAGTCTTGCCTCCTTAGAGACTAATTCAGACTTTTTCTATCACAGAAAGCCACTAAAATCGCATTCTGGAGTAAAAATCTAACTGTTTAGTATAATTCTCTATTTAGGAATCCAGAAAATAACCTTAACAAAACAAGAGTTCTTGGCCATTTTTTTTTCATGAAGTAAATAATTGTTCAAAATGGAAATGATTGCTTGTAATGCGGAAGTTATCAGCACTGTGGCAGGGGAGACTCAAAGCAGCCCGTGTGGGCTGCCTCAAAGGTCTTGAGAGGTGGACAGACCACTGAGACATCTGCTTTGACTTCTCATTTTATTGTCAAGCCTTATTACATGAAGGTGGCTTATGTTTCACACTGATTAGCTAAGGGAGTTGGACATTAATCCAATACCTAATAAGCAGTCCTCTGGAAAAAGGTTTCTAAGCTAGACCAGCTCTGGCTTCATTGGATTTATCAGAGTCAAAAGACAAATCAGATATGACCTATTCTTTCTGCCCACTGAAGATGTTCCTACTTTATTTTTCTGTAAAAGGGATTTTTTTTTTCTGGCTTTCCCACAGTACCTTGTGGTCACTGCTCAATTGCAAAGAGAGAATACTCACTGCCAAACTTCAGTGAAAACAAAGTGGTGTGTACCGGTGAGAGACTTACAGCAAGTCTGTGTAAGGACCCTGACAACTCCATCCTAATAGGTTAGTACAATGAAAATATGAGCAATGGTTATCTATCCAAGGAAGTTATACAAATGTCCAATAAGCCCAAAGATTCAGGACAGCATTAATCATACGAATCACAACTGAGAGCAGACATCTCTCCACATCTACTGGGATGGCTAGAACCAAAGAGTCAGGTAGTGACAAGCTGTGACAAAAGTGTGGAGAAAGGTAAACACTCAACTGTTTCTATTATTTGTTCCACAAAGAGAGAAGGATATGCGTTGTGTGATTAAAAATTATAAACAAGAAAAAGTGAGAAAAAAAAATGGAAAAAGCTTTTGAAGGGAGACAGGGATTGGAAGGAGGATAGGAGGATAGGAAAAACGAATCAAGTTAAATCACGTACAGGTAAAAATTCCCTACAATAAATGCGATATTATGTACATGTAAATTGTACCAATAAAGTTAATTAATAAGAAAACTACAAACAAGAAAAAGAACACTAGAGTGATAGCACCTGGACTGAATCTACACTTCAAATTCACAAGCATTTATCTCCAAACTTAGTTTCGTGTGCAGCACTGTGGGTAGGCCATCTAGAGGTGAACATTCACTATAGTCTCAGGAAGCTACACAGAAATGAAAATGAAAACCAACTACAAAACTGTCTCAATAGTGTCTCTAAAAAGAAAAAAGAAAGCGAGAGATCATGTGGGGAGGGGACTTGTTGAGGACTGAACCCAGGGCCTACACACTGAGGCATGTCCTTAGCCCTTTTAAAATTTTATTAGACTTTATTAAAAAGGGATCAGAGGAAACCAGTAAATTGCCCAGATTATGCTCAAATTCATAATTTTCCTGCCCCAAACTCTCAGAGCTATGGGATTAAATGGTGCACTGGCTCAGGAGGCTTAAACCTACATATCTAATATGATTTCAACCAACTTCAGAAAACTAGTAAAATATCAACAAGTATTTCTCAAATGCCTATTCCACTATACATAAAAATGACTCACTTTTGCATTGTATCAATTATTGTGGCTGTCCTACTAACATGTTTTGAAACTATCTCAATGTTATTTATTATTAAAAGTAATAAAAATTAAAAAGTGATTCACTTGAAAAAAAATAGTGTTTCTAAAGGAAACACAATAAAAATAGCTTTGTAACAGTTGTGATAAGGCTCCTACACAAAGATTGATCACTTGACCTCATGGAACTAAGTACCTTTGTGCATCTGGGGACAAAGTCCAGAGGTATTTCATGTTGAAATACGAGAGAGGAAATAAGCAGAGATAAGATTTCAGAAATTTAATGTGCTCGATAGATTCCATTCATCTTCCCTCACTTTTCAACTAAATCCCAGACCTTCACTTTAAGTCTGGAAAAGGCTTGGAATCCAGAGTTTTTCTTTTTTTCAATGATTTGCACGTCTTTTGTGACCCTTCTCCTTCATCAAAAGCACTGTGAATGTGGATCTTGACACAGAGCACTGTGGGAGCGTAGGGAAGGCAAGGTTTGGGACACACTCACATCTCAGCTTTGCCCCTCACTGGTGGAAAACTCACTCAGCCTGCGTGTGGAGTCAGCTCCCCCAGCTACAATGGATAGGCAAGCAGGGAGGGGAGTAATAGCCTCAAAAATCATTTTCAGAGACTTTCATAAAGATTAAATATGTAAACATCAAAAAACATTTTAAATTATCCCTGATACTAGACCAACTTTGTGCAATAAAAAATTTCCGCAGCATTAGCAACTTGCACAAATCTGGATTTAATGTGATAATTTCTCTCATTCACTCAGTATACATACATTGTTGAAATGTTTCCTGCCTGCCCAGCACTTTGTTACTTATGTGGTAATAATAATAATAATAATAATAATAATAATAATAATAATAATAATAGATAGGTAGGTAGATAGATAGATAGATAGATAGATAGATAGATAGATAGATAGATGATAGACAGACAGACAGACAGACAGACAGACAGACAGACAGACCTGCTCATCTCTGAGCTGAATGATAGGTTGTATATTTCATACTGCGCATGAGACACCCTCTTCCCCACCTGCCCTGTACAAAGCACAGGCCTAAAAGACATTGTTATTGTGTAGTGGGGGCAGCAGAGTCCCCAGTGCATGCTGCACCCCAGGAGGAACACCACCACCATGGAGAGGCACCTGGGGCTCGACACCCAAAGGCAATGTTGTGTGATTACAAATCATTGAGTCTAGGGCCACAGTGCAGAACAAAAGTTTGATCCTGAGACCTTAGGAGTTTGGCAGTTCCCAGGGAGGCCAGGTCAAGCTGAGAAATGCATCCCTAGGATCCCTAAAACCCACACTACACAGGCTGAGTGGGTCAGGGTGACAGAAAGACCCAGATCATCAGTCTGACCAAAAAACTATGTGCCTCTCCTTCTATACCCTTTCTTCTTGGATTCCATGGAATAAAGGAGATCATTTGGTACACATAGTTTGTGATTTGTGCTAGGCCTTTGGGTAGGCAAACAAAAGAACTAGCCATGGAACTCTCCCCACGCTGGAGATCACATCATTGACAGCGTTCCCACAGTTCAGTGGCTTCCCTTTGTCAGCGAAGCCAGGCATCAACTTCCAGAGCTGTCCGTAGTTTCAGGGAGACTTCTCAGTAGTGTGGCAGCCCCACCCTCATCCCACCCACAACACAGCACCCCTGTACCCCAAAAGTGAAAGTTCACTCCCCCACTTCTCCATTCTCTCCCCTTTTCTTGAACAGCATGCTCAAGATAGGGGTTGCCAAGGGTTTCCTGCACCTAATTCAGTACAAAAATAAGTATAAACCTCAAAATTTTATAAGGGCTCAGTCAGAAAGGACTTAAAGATTCTACCAAAATATACAATTTGGTGTTACTTTTATCTGGAGACCCGCTAGTTTTGTCTATCATTATGCCACCTGGCCTTGCCATGGCTGCAGATCTCTCCTCAGCTCATGCAGATTGGAGGCCTTAGAAAGGTGAGGGACAAGCAGCTGACCTTCCCCATCACTGCTCCTGAAGAAACAGTAGTCCAAATTGTCCTGAAAACATGCATGTAGCTGTACTCCAAGCACCCTAGGAGGCTCAGGTGGGAGGATCACAAGTTTGAGCCCCAGTCAAGAAACATAGTGGTTTAGGGAAACTCCACCTCAGATTTTAAAAGAGTCTGGAGATGGGGATATAGTTCAGCATAAAGGCCCTGAATTCCATGTCTAGCACTGCAAAAAAAAAGAAGGAAGGAAGGAA
>PVKN010017443.1:0-17360 GCA_004027915.1 Capromys pilorides | reverse complement strand
AAAAGACCCTTGGGAAAAAACTCATTTGGAACTATAGTTGTCACCACTTTCTGAGCAGAAGGACAGTTGGGCAGGTAGAGAACCCGTGTTAGCATGATAACATACGGTAACTTGTTCTGTCAGTACTCCTGGGAGTCAAATTTCCACACTGTTAGGAAATAGAGTAATGAGTTAATATGAATGCCAGGTAACTTCTGCCTTGTAAGATTTGGTCTGGTGTTGAAGGTTTTACTGGAATTACAAGTAAGGAATTCTCTGAGAAGAAAAGTGTAGGTCTCAGTGTCTCTTGGATACTATGCTTTATTAACATGTCAACAGATTCCATTTAGTCCTGACATTTAAATGCATTTCTAATAAAAAGAATGTGTGTGTACACTCAGGCAACTATCACGGTTCTTTGGTCTTGGCAGCAAGCCTGGCAGTAAGTGTCCGTCAGGACCCTGCCCCTTCCAGCCCTGTCTCCCTTGACTCCAGCCGTCTGAGCGGCGAAGACTCAGGCACCCTGGCCACCTACCGAGACCAGAAAACTGGGAAAGCCCACCTGTGGCTCCCCTCCTGAGCCCCACTGCACCAGCTCTATCATAGTTTGCCTCTGCAGCACCTGTAAAATGGGAGCTAATGCCAGGCTGAAAATGTACTTACTTTCATTTAATCTGTCTCAAAGATGAGAGCTCTTAAATAGTGTGTCATGTGAAATGGTGTCTAGACATTAAATTTTTTTAATGCTGGAAATGTCAGGGCATTAAAAATAGAGCAGCATAAGGAAGTTATGGGCCAGCTTCATCACAATTTGCCACCCCTCCCGCTTCTTCAACTTGCTCGGCGAAGCCTATTATAGCCAATGTCAGACATGAATCATATCTCGCTATAAATATTTCAGTAACAAAAAAAGGCCTTTTAAAAAACAAAACCACGAAACCATTATCACACCTCCTACCATTAATAATTTCTCAGTGTCTTCTAAAACCTTTCTCAATCTAGTGCTTCTGACTGTCTGAAAATTATTTTTGTACTGTCTCAGACCCTTTCCTGTCAATGGGAGATGATACCCAACACTCACAACTTAAAGGGGGAGAGGTTTATTTTGGCTCAAAGTTTCAGCCCATGGTCAGCTGGCTTTAAGGCAGGAAGGGCACGGTCAAAAGGTCAGGTGGAGGAAAGCTGCTCACGTCATGGTGGGCAGGAAGCAGAGGGCAGAAGCAGGGACCTTTCCAGGTCACAGCCTCAGCAAGTTACCTCACAGCATGTCAGCTAGTCTGTGCCTGTGATCTAGTCACCCTCTGAGCACATGAAGATTTGGGGTCATTTTAGATCCAAACCATAACCTGCTCTGGTTCAAGAGCAAATTGAAGCACAATCCACATGCTGCATTTGGTTGATACGCTTCTCCAGTCTCTGCCTTCCTTTTTAATCTTTGTGTTTTTCTTGCCTCTCTTAATACATGTCAGTTGTTAAAGATGCTAGTATCAATTTCTGTTTTTTAGTGAGGGCATTTGAATGTTTGTAAGGGAATTATTAAAGCCTCCTGAAGAAAAGACCATGGATATCTTCATCCAGCCAAAGAAAGCATTGTTAAAATCTTTTGCCAAAGAGCAGTCTTGCCAAATATGTTTTGGTCTATTTTAGACAGTGTTTTGCAGAACAAGCCTTGAAAAGTTCAGGACATTTTCTTCCAGGGATAACAGCTCTGAGGTCACAGAGTAGGAATGAAGGATTAGGTGTGTGAGCTTCTTTCAGCAGGAGCAGGATGTCTTTGAGGAGCCACAATGGTGCCAGCCTGGGGCGGGCAAGTACAGCATCTTCAGGACCCCATCTGCCTGGTTCCTTCACTGGGTTGGAGACTATGAGGTTAGAGGCTGTCAGGTATACAGAAAGGTGATGACCAAATTTTTTCTCATTTAGAAATGTATTGCTAGAGCACCTGTGGGAAAGTCTAGTCCAAGTTTAGTGTGTATAAGTGAGACGCAAGATCCAGAACTGCAGAAACTTTGGCCAGCATTCCAGGACCCTAACTCTAATACCGACTCAGTGGACAGAATTGGTGGGGGATTCCACTAACAGGAAAAAAAGAAAACCTAATTTATTTTTTCTAGATAAATCTTAATGTTATACCAACATTTATTCACAATATGATGCAAGTGCAAACCAGAATGACAGTAACTATGCTGGGATTAGTGAGATATTCATGTGAACAATAGGCCCCCAGCAGTGGTGGTTACTTTAAGCTACCTCAGAATAATTTCTTAGCTGACTTTGCATTTTCTCAGCCTGAGGTTGAGACATCTTGAATGCTGTGGAGCTTTGTGAATGTGAAACTGGTGAGCAAAGGCACAGGAGAGTGTGTACCGGTCTTGCATACCATTAACATTGTACCCAAACCATATGATGAAGAGGCTCACAGATCAGAGGGATCCGTTGCTGCCTGGTTGTATCTGGAATGAATCAGCATTGGTCTGATAAGGCCTTGCCAAGCGCTGCGTGACATGGATGGAGCAAGAGTCAGGAAGTGCAACATGTGCAAGGCCCAAGTCCAAGTGCTTGAAAGTAGGAATTACATTCTCTCACCCTGCTTTTTTTTTATTTCTTTTTCAAGAACTGGGAATGGAGTGTAGGGCCTTAGGCGTGCTAAGCTCAGTCTACCACTGAGTTGCAGTCCCAGCCCCCTTCACTTCAAGATCTCACTCAGTTGCCCAGTTGGCCTCAAGCTTGCAGTTCTCCTCTCCCAGCCTCTCAAGTAGCTGGTATTACAGGTATCTCTTCTCCTGAAGTAGTGCCCTAACAAAACAAGAAGGGATTGATCAAATACTCATGCAGAGACATAAATGATGCCAAGTAGGCCTGCTGCACTTTGAGAAAAAGTGAAATGCAGGTGCCAGGGAGCCCTGAGAGTCAGGGAGAGCATCTTTTTATTTGAACTCGAAGCAGCATATTTGTGCAGTTATTTCTTAATTATCCCAGTTCTAGTACTTGGTTACTTAGCAGCTGTGTGGCCTTGAGTGAGTTTTGAAAAACTTCATTTTACCCATCTGTAAAGTGAGGGTGGTAAGCATCTCCCCCCACCCCAGCTTACTGTGAAGAATGAGCTAACAGATGTGTGGCATCTGGCAGCGTGTCTGATGTAGTGCTCAGTAAACACTGGCATTGCAAGTAGGGTGGAGCTATCTGGAAAGCAGAGATGGCCCCTTGGTATTTCTCGCCCGGTATTTGTAACAGTAATTCTATGTACTATTCATTTATTCCTTGTCAGTGAGTGAAGGCACCTTGGTATTACTGTGCAGTGAGAGAAGGCTGGGATTTAAGTGGGAACAGCCTAAGCACACGTGCTAGCTCTAGTGCAAATGACAGGAGATGTGTGTGTTGTGCTACAGCTTCCCTAAGTGTAGAAAGGGGTTGTTATGGTGATGGGACACAGCTTTGTCTCATGACACTGGGAGGGAAGACTAATCAGCTGGCCCTTCTGGCCTCCCGAGAATGATAGCTGCTGGCCATGGACTTCAGGCCTTGCTGCCCCAGGATGATTCTGTAGGATGGTGCGGGTTGCAACCTGGGTTCATACATGATGCATCTGTGTTTTGGGTTTCTCTTGTGAGTTAATTTATAATATCTACTAAAAACCAGACGTTAGCACATTGGCTTCTTATCAAAAGTAGCACTGGACTTTCCATTCTTTCTAGATTTGCGAAAACATGGATGGATTGTTGTAATTGGCAGATGAGGGGATGGCTCTAGGTGGGCTGAGAGTCCTGTTGTACACTAAGGTGATCCATAAACCTAATATTTTACATGTTACAGTTGAGGGTAAAAGAGCAAAGGAAAAACCCGTGGCTTTCCATAAAGAGTGCATTGACTTCAGACAGCCACTCTCAGATGGTGGGGAATAAGCCTGAGAGGTGATGTGAAAAGGTGCGTACATGCGTGCCTTGTTCCTGTCTCTCCTGTCTTTATGTGAGACGCTTGTGACATGTTGGTCTTCTTTGTCCTCCAGGGTGTGCCTGATGTCCGGCTGGCCTACATCCAGTTCGCCCTCTCCTTCTTAATTGCTGGTGATGATAGCACTATAGGGCAAGTGCTGGAGCTGAAAGGTAGGTATTCCCTTGGTCCCTTAGGAAAGCCCACCCACAATTATTCTGAAAGACGAATTGCAAGCCATTTCTTCCAACAAATCTGCAGCCTTTGAAGGTACATTGTGCACTAGCATGAAGGGTGTGTGTGGGGCAAAGCTTTGGCCTGATACTGCTATTTGGCATGAATGGAGGCATTCCTGAGAGACTGTCTGGACTGCTGAACTTTGCCCTAACAAGGTTAATGCAAATAAGGAGTCTTTTGGTTCCAGAACATACACTGATTCATAGCCTTGGCTACCTGACTTTCCTTAGTAATTGCATTTATTAAGATATAATTGATTTGGTTCAGGATGCAGCTCAATGGCAGAGTACTTACCTAGCATGTGCAAGGCGCTTGGATTTGCTCCCTGGTGCCACAATACAAATACACATGAAGTTTGATGACCTAGTTACTCTACCCCATGCTATCAGAATATCGGAGCTCCAGAGACTTTCCACCTGCCCACCTATTGGCAGCTATTTTCCTTGATCAAGGCTTGGCATAGTTTACAGGGCCACTTGCAGAAGAGATTTTATGAAGTGATAAGTGACAGGATCGAGCTTACTTAGCACATGGCAGTTGCTTAGTAAGATTCCCAGAATCATGCCTGTGTTCTACTCAGAACTCTGGGAGTTGTCCATAGAGAACTGCCACAGTGCTGTAGTCTGGTGTGATTGCATCTGGCTCTCCCCCACACACCCCCTGGGAGGGAGACCCAAGCTCCAGAGCTTGAGGGCATGGGTGGTGGCTGGCCTGGTCTGAGCACCCTGGAAGAAGGCTCCTTGCACAGACAGTTCCTCCCCACTCATTGCTGGAACTAGGTACAGGGTGTCCTGCTGCTACTAGGGCCAACAATTTCTTTACAATTCCCCTGGGTCGTCTTAGCCATCTGGGCTTTTGCTGGAAGACAGTAGATACTCATTTCCACTGCCGAAGGGGCAGGTTTCTGTGAGCAGTTGACCTCCTGTGTCAGATCTTCCAATGTGTTTGATCTAGTGATTCTGTGTATAGAGGCCTTTATTCTAAGGAAATAATTAAGGATATAAATAGAGGTTTGATTAAGATTTTTTATGCGTTAGCTGAAGAGCAAACCTCTCCTAGCCATGCAAGGGATCAGTTAAGTAAGTTGAATACTAGTCATATGATGAAACATAGCTGTTAGAAATGCTGGAGAAATGTGTTTATGGACACGGGAGTTTGTCAGTGACACATGATTGAGTGTCAGTCATAGAGCAATAAAGTGTGAGCCCATCTTACCAAAAGCTAAGCAGAATGGTATGGTTATATAAGAAGGCTAACAGTTAACTCAGAGCTTACAGTATTTACTGTGGGGGGTTATGATTGATTCTAGATTTTATTATTTTGGTTTGATTGGTATTATTGAAAGAATAATACCACTCTTGTAAAAATTAAGCACATGGGAAGCAAGCAATATTGTAATTGCTCTGATGCTTCTGTGTAGTGTCAGCAGTGTGATGTAGTGACAGGTCCTGCAGCTCTGATGGCTGTCTCCCTGGTGGTGGAAAAGTAGGAAGAGAAAACAAAAAATGAACCAACAATCCCCCAGTTCCTCCCCCAACCAATAGATGATTGTAATTTTAAGCTTATGTCTCAGCAATATTAAGCAGGGGAGAAATTTTAGAAGGCAGTAGTCATACTGCATATTCTTTTTCAATCATTTTTAAATTCATTGTACTTAATGTATAAAAATGAAACTGAACTACTGAACTTTTGGCTGGACGTGGTAGCACATGTCTATAATCCCAGCACTGGGGAGGCTGAGGCAGGAGGATAGCTTCCATCCTGAAGTATAAAATAAGTTCAAGGCCAGCCTGAACTGCATAGTGATACCCTGTCTCGAAAAGAAGAAAACAGCTACTAAGCTTTTTTAAAAAAAATCCTGTCATTTTACCTGTAGGTACTCTTGATTTCTTATGTCATGAAGCTGGTTTTTCCTACTGGGAAATTGTCTAATTGAAAAAGACAAAACTTTTTTTAAGGTACATGACATTGTTTGCTGTACTTTTAATAAATAATATTCTCTCATTTGTTCTCATCTCCAGAATATTTCTGCATTTAATGCTTTGTAACTTTTACTTTCAGAATTTATCCCTTGCATTTTTAGCTCAGGCATAAAGGAAGATAGGATTTCTACCATCAACATTTTGCTATCTACATTGAAAACAAAGGTATTTGGTAATCAGTTTTCTTGCCATTTGATTTCTCCTTGTGATGAAGAAGTGGGGTGTCATGTGTGTGTGTGAGAGTGTGTGTGTGTGTGTCTCCGTGTGTCTCCGTGTGAAGCTTTCTCAGCTGTAGTTACCTAGATTGAGTGAAAACAGCTGCTAACACAGACTCTGGCCTTGACAATGAGCGCGTTCTGGGCTTAGAAGCTGGTGGACGGCAAAAGCTGTGATCAGCAGCACACGACAACCCAGTCTTGTCATCATGAGCTGCAAGTTGCAAATCACGCTTCACTGAAAATCTAGTACAGTGTTAATTTGTGTCCTGTCACATATTCTGCCTTTTGCAAACATCGTTACGGAAATTTAAAAACTTGTCAGAAGGATTACTGTCCTTGAGACAGAAACACCTGAAGAGATTAATTAGGAAAATTCTGTGACTTTCTCAACATGAAAAGTTGTCATGAATCTGTAAAAATAGCTAATAAGTATGAAAATGCCTTACTATTGTAGTTCATAAAACAGTGATTATCAACTGAGTACAGGTTTGCCCTCCTTGAGACATTTGGCAATATTTGGAGACAGTTTTCTAAATTTTTAAAATTTTTATTTGTTTTTCTGACAAGGCCTCACTATAAGGTTGAGACTGGTTTTTAACTCATTTTGTGACCCAGCCTGGCCTTGTGGCAGTCATCCTGTCTCAGCCTCCTAAGTGCTGGAATTATAGGTGTGTACCACCATACTGGGCTGGAGTCATGTGCAGTTAAGACTGGGGAGCTACAACTGACCCTAAGTCAGGCCTCACTGTCCTCCTTTCCTAAGTAAAACAGGGAATGGCATGTAGGTTTCTTCCTGTGGCAGAATAGCATTGATGGTTTAAAAACAACATTCAGTATAGTACTAGTAAAGACGCTCTGAGCCGTGCCCTCTCCGAGAGAATGTGCCAGAGCCCTGTGGAAGGAGGCAGTCTGGCACCATGTACTAAAGATCTTGCGTATACTTTGAGTGCCACTGCCAGCCGCAGTGTTGTATCAGAACCTCCTGAGGATGCATTTCAAATAGAGACTGGGCCATGCCGCCTGGCTTGGTGGGGCTAAGATCTTATGCCACTGCAATTCCATCTGTAAGGCTCTGCCAGGCCCTTTATAGAAATGCAGCATAGACTACATATAAGGCTTGATGGGGAGTGGCCAGGTGGAAATACCAGGGGAAGGATAGGATAAGTTAGGGTCCATGACAGCACACAATACTATTTCATTCTCCAATCTTCAGGAGGAATTCTTAATGTGGTAAAACTTACTCTAGATAAGTAAAAGAAGCACAAAACCTTATAGCAATATACTTTGAAGCCCAAAAAGGTAGCTAGCCAGGCTCTATATATGCTTGCCATAGTGTGGCTGTGGATACGGGGACTAAAAGAAAACTTCAGAATGGTAACAAGGTACCAAGATGTTTGGGATATTGGTGAATTCTGTATTTCTCTGCACATTATCCCCTTTTTTTGGCCAAATTTTCTGCAGTTAGCATGCATTTTTATAATGATGAGAAGACAGCAGTGTTTTAAAAAATAAATGACTTCTTTGAGCATTGTTTGTTCTATCATTGTTTTCAGGTAGTTCACAATAAAAATATCACAAAGACCCAAAAGGTGCGCTTCTTTACTGGGCAGCTTCTGGTCCACATAGCATCTCTCTACAGCTGGAATGGGATTGCTGATGTAACCCCAGAAAACTCGGAGAACGCCAAGGTATAGTCTTTTGGGTATCAGTTCATCTTGGTAGTGGTAGCATCTCAATATTACCCTAGACTTTAAAATAAAACCCCTAGCTGGATGCAGTGACATATGCCCATAATCCCAATGCCTGGGATGCTGAGGCAGGATGTTTGCTATAAAATCAAGGCCCACATGAGTTACATAGCCAGAACCCATCCCAAAAACCAAAGAAAAAAACTAAAAATCCCACTGTTTCATCTCCTTCTTTTGGCTTGTTATGTTAATTCTCTGCTAAATGCAATGTGATTTATTTATTTTATGAATTTAGGATAGGGTGTACAGGGTCTCACTATTATAGATCAAACTCAGTGATTCTCTTGTTTTCAGCCTCCCTAATGCTGGGATTATATGCCCAATCTCAATTGCTATCTTGGTGCACCCTGGGGGCCCTCTGGCACCACATGCTAGGGATTGAACCCTGGCTGCTGCGCCCTGCTTAATCAGGTGCTTTTGTTTGCTGAGCTATCTGGCTGGCCCTGCAATATGCTCTTTTTTGTCAACTTTATTTATTTATTTATATTATTGCTGACTCAGCCTGCCCTGGGGGTGGGACTGGCACAGCATGTGGTGCCGGGGATCGAACTGCAGTCCCTGCAGTTGCCTAAGCTTGCCTGCCTAAGCAGGCGCTGTAGACCGCTGAGCCATCTTGCCGGCCCTGCAATATGATTTTGAAAAATTTTTTTATTATTCCCAGTGCTGGGGATTGATCAGCTGTGGTCCTACATCCCAACCCTTTGTGTTTTTTTGTTGTTGTTTTGATATAGGGTCTTAATAAATTGTCCATGCTGATCTCAAATTTATAATCTTGTCTCAGCCTCTCAAGTAGCTGGACCTAGAGGCATGAACCATTATGCCGAGGTTACATTTTGTATTTTTACCGAGATTTTTATTCTCATCTGGGAGTTACCATGATAGTACATGGTTGTTGTTTTCAATGAGAAAGCTATTACTCCCTCTAGTGAGTGACAACTTAGTTTTGTCTGTAGTGTCTGCCAGATACATAGGGTTTTGGGGTGCTGCAAGGCTTTCTTCCTCCTCATGTAGGCTTTCTCTTTCCTTCTTCCATTCTTTCCACATCCAAGCTTTGGAGTTTCAAAACTTGTTTTGTTTAGAGTCCTGTTCTCTGGAACTTTCATTTCCTTACTTATTGACAGGAATTGTTTATTTTATGATCATTTATTTGTGCTACATGAAAACAGTTGTTCTTGAATTGACTCAAGCGTAATGTTCTTTTTGTAGTCCTTAGTATTGTCAGCAGGGGCTTGGCCAGCATAGTGCAGGTACAGCCTTCTGTTCATTTCTGAAAAGCGCTCTCCAGAGCCTGCTGCTTTCCTTCCTTTTATCCCAGTGACTTGCCTGGGTCCTCTTGTTTCAGACATATTTTTGTGCCCTCTTTTGCACGTGGTCCTATGGGCGTAGTAGCACTCCGAAATGTGCAGTTTCATTCTGAAGTACAAGACTAAGTCATTTGAAACCTTTTAAAACTAAAAGTTTAAACTTGGCTCTCAAATGTATTCATTTATTTTGATGAATGTGTCTGCTTGGAATGGTTTTGTTTGGGGGGAATAATTGTATGTGTTTGATTTAAAATACTTCTGAGTCGTCATTAGGTGGTTATCGCTGTCCTGTTTTGATGCTATAGCTGACACTAAGGTATATGAATTTGGGATTCACTGCATTGCTTTCTGACCCTTGTAGCTGTCTGCTGAAGAAGCAGGAAAAGCCATGGTGAGGGAGCTCGCTCATAACTTCCTGTTAGATCTTTGCTGCTCGTTCAAGCATGGGATTAATTTTTATGATGCATCCTTGGGTACCTTTGGCAGGTAAGCGCCAGTGCTCTTGTGAACCCCAGCTTGTGTTCTCAAAAGTCATCATGTACTGACTGGAAAGCTACATGATAAAATTGTAAGTTAGATCAGCTGGAGAATGGATAAGGAAGGTGTGGTATTTTTATACAATGGAGTATTATTCAACTATAAAACAGAATAAATTTGAGCCTTTTGTCAGTAAATGGATGCAACTAAAGAACATGCTCTTAAGTGAAATAAATCAGATCCACATGTGCGAACATCATATTGTCTCCTTAGTGTGAGAACCTGAAAGAGGGAAGAAGGAAAGCAGAGGGAACATGAGGCAAAGTGGAGACTTTTTAGCCACTTAGAAGTAGAAGATAGAAATTAAAGAGCTCTGGTAGACTTCAGGATCCTACAGCCATGGGAACATCTCACTTTGTCCTGGAGGATATTTACCCTCAGCCATTTTACCACTGTCCCTGAGAAGATCTCCGGGCCTCTGCTAGCTTGAATCTTTTCTGCTGACTCCTCCTTCTCGTCTGTGTTCCCAACAGAGGAGGCAACCTGACACTTCTGCACTTCTTGTTGGGCTTGAAAACTGCAGCCAGCGATGAGCTGGTAGCTGAGCTGGTGGTGAATATCCTAAAAGTGTGCCCAGACCTGCTGAGCAAGTACTTCAAGGAAGTGACGTTTTCCTTTCTCCCAAGAGTGAAGTCCACTTGGTTAAATAATATCAGACTGCTTACTAAGGTATAAGACAGCATTTCAGAAGCTGTAGGCGTGGAGCAGGAGTGAGGAAGAGCTGGGCATCTGCGCTCATGGGCTGTAAAGGGGATGTTTTTGATGATGTCCGCTTGGGTAGCCTTATTTCCTAAGTAGATTTGCTGAGCAAGAGTTTGAGATTTATTCCTTTTGAATATGTTGGGCTAATTGAAGTGTTTGAATTGTAGTATTGTTTTCAAAGACGGGTTTCAAGTCCTTAGAACATCTTGACATAGCTCTGATATATTGGGTACGTTTGCTTAAGTAGATGCGTGTTAATTTCCTTTCAGCCATAGATGTCCACATCTCTCATCTATCAGTGGAGGTGCAGGTTGAAATCCTTCCTCAAAATGCTTGGGGAAATTTCTTGTCAGTGACTTTTCTCTTGTTGCTGAGACAAATATCCAACACTCAAAATGAAGGAAGGAAAAGTTTATTTTGCTCACAGTTACTGGAGGTTTGAGTCCATACTTGGCTGGCTCCAAGGCAGACTGGCACATGGCAGCGAGCAGCAGTTCATGATGGCAGAACAATTGCAACAGAGGCAACCAACCAGACAGTGCAACAGAGAGAGAGACAGTCTGTTTCTGTGTCTCTCCTATATTACGTTCAGGCTCTCTGCCTGAGGATATCTGCCTCAGACCATACCTATAATCCCAGCAGTATTAATATCCATAATCTCAGCAGTACTAAAACACAATCCCAGTGGATCATGAGTTAGTCTCAAACTCTAGAAGTCCCTGCCCCATGACTGCATGAGGCTTTGGGACAACTAGACACAAACCATAACAGAGGCTTTCACGTTTTGAAATATTGGCATGGGTTTTCTTGATATTTGCATAGGTTTTATTGGGTAAGCATTTCTAATCTAGAAATAAATGCACAGTCTGAAATCCAGAATGCTTCACATTATGAAACTTCCTGAGCATCATGCCCTTTGGTACTCAAAAGGCTTTACGTTACAGATTTTTGGATTGGGATATTCAACTTACAGTTTTTTGACAGTAATGCTTGGTTCAGTTGAACTTTTTCTACCTCTGCTTTATGGCCTGCCTAGTGTGCATGTGAAATGCTTGGGATTGTTTCCTTGTACCTCAGTCTGGCCCTGGTGTTATCAGTAAAGCTAACTCTTAATTAGGTATTTTCAGAATTCTTCTTAAGTGTCCACATGTGCAAGCCATGGCTGTAGCTCCTCTGAGGAGAAAAGAGGATGCCCTGCTCCTTGCTTGGGGAGCAGGGCCCTATGATTAGGACCATCTGGGGAGCGGCTTCTAGCTCTAGCCACCCCAGCACTGGGCAGGGGTCTTTGCATCTCAGCTTCAGTCCTCAGTACTGTGTGGCCCAAAAGAAATCACTTAATCCCATTGCGGTCAAATTTTGCCCTCCACAAACTATTTTTAAACATCAAGTGTCCCTACCCCAAAGGGCTGTCATACTTTAAAAAGATGGCTTCATTTGTCAAGTGTAGGGTCATGGTTGAGTGATATCCTTATTCTAGCACAGTTTCAACAGTAACTTGTCTGTCATCACGGGCCATAGGGATGCCCTAGACCTCAGGTTAAGCTATGATTTTGAGGTTATCGCTCTGATGGTGGCCAGGCTGGTGACTTGAATTATCTTTAACAAGTCTGATCCTGCCCTGCAGTGAATATGACTTTTATCAGTCTAGAATGGTTTGATTAGAATGACTGTACTATTGCATGTCTATTTCTGGCACCAACTAAATTTATTTTCTCCTTTTCCTAGATCTTTGAGGCCCAGCCAGAGATTTCTCGGGCTTTTCAAACCAAAGAGTTTATCCCCTTGCCACGGCTCCTGATGATGGTGATGGTGACCACAGTGCCCCTCGTGTGCAATAAGATCATGTTCACGCAAGCATTAAATGTAAGGTCATGGTCGCCCTGCTTCTTGAATTTCTGCTGAACCCTCTGACTTGAAAGTTTCAGCCTGGTTGCATTGGTTTATTTTATCAGGAAGTCTCTGAGGCTTCTAAAGAGGCAAGTGCCAGGTGCCCTTACTTGGAGCAGGGACCTGGGACAGGAGCCCATTCCTTCTGGGGACTGTGGTGTCACACTGCGTCCCACTCTAGCAAGTGGCAGGGACATCTTGATCTCTCCATACCTCTCTACTCCTGAGTGGATGAAAGAATGTTAGAGTCAAGAGAAGGGAAATTCTTTTATTAATGTTTTCTTAGTTCAGAATTTCTGAATTGCGTAGATTGAAATTTTTTCAATAAATCATTCTTTTGCTTTTTTAATTGTGTTGGGGATTGAATGTGGAGCACATGGTAAGCAAATGCTTTACCATTTTGTACCTTTCTAGCAAATCCTTTCTTTTTTTGTCCAAGTGAATAGTGTTAACATTGCTGGGGAATATTTACTTTGAGAACAAACTGTCGTCACCCATTTTTGAAGAATATGTTTCTGGAAAAAATTGAGTTACATTGTGTCATAATTTATTAATGAGGTCCCAAATCCTATCGGAAGCCTAAGGCAGAGGGGTCCTGTGACTTACCGTAGTATTGTGGGCTCTGGTGAGCAGCTGTAGGTGGGTGGCCCACTGGGGTTCTGGGCCTGCCAGCCTCTCACAGCATCGTGGCCTACCACTTTCCCAGGGAGACGAAGCATTTACAGTGCATCTTGTCCTTCCAGGCAGGCTGGGTTGTTACTGGATGTCATCAGGAGCAGGGTCAGTGTGGTATGCTATGTGGGCGTGAGTTGGCCCTATGGTGATGGGTGCAGTCATTCAAGTGGTGTCAGCTCCTGGGACTACAGTAGAATTCTTTGATACCTGTCCAAGGTTTGTGCTGAGCCAGGTGGTGAGTGAGGAGGAGAAAAGAAGAGGCCTGTATGGTCTCAGCAGAAAAGTCTTTTGTTCTGTTTGCCAGATCATCATATGCAAACTTAGGACCTAGCTAACTTATCCATCTGTTTTGTGGGAAACATTCATATTTCCCAAGAGGCCTGCAGAAAATGGAAGTGAAAGGAACACATCAGATGTACCTCCTTTGAAGGCTGTATTTGCTTGCACTGCACTTATTCCTGGCTGCCTCGAAAATGAAAGGCTGACCTCAGTCCTGTCCCAGTGTTGTCTGCACACATTCCTGGAGGGTGTGCATCCTCTGGACAGAGTGGCTCCAAGGATGAGACAAGGCCTAGCTCCATCCCCTCCTGGTGACTGCTGTCCTGTGCAGGTCCAGGCCATTAAGCTATATAGCCTGGTCCCCTGTTCCTAGATGCCCTTGTGGAGAACCACGATGGTTTTCATATTTTGTGGGACCCAGTGGTGTGAGGAGTTCTAGAGTCTGCATTTAGGAGGTTGTTGTTTTCTTTTGTTCTTTACAGTGCTGAATGAAGAATTTCTGATAGCACATGTTTTAAATCAGAAAAAGCGCTACCTTGTTGTAGAAATAAGATGTGAGAAGGATTTGGGAACCAGTCATCGAGCTCTGTGCTCCCCGCCCAGTGGGTGTTGCATGACCTCTTATTGGGGGCCTGCCTTTGAGGGGATTGTGCGTTGGAGCCATTGTTGGCTTGAGGCATTTGCTGCATTCTGCTCAGGTGCCTGGCAGCCACAGGAAGTAAGACCGTAGCTGGCTGGAATGCTGGGCACCAGGCTGTCCTAGTTATGGGACTAAAAGCTTTTCAGAGTCCTGTTTGTTGTATCTTCACTGTAAATCGCCAGCACTCCAGCCAGGGTGCCCCAGGAGTCAGCATTCATGGGCTGACCATGTAAAGATGCATATTCTGCTTGAGTTCGGCTGGCAAGGGGCTGGGGCTTTGCGTTTCCTCCCTGTACTGGGCACTTCTGGCACTACTGGTAGTCCAGGAATGAATTGCCCCTGGCCGTGGCCTGAGCTCGTCTCTAATTTTTTTTTGCTAACACAGGGTCTTAAACCCTAGTCTGTAGTCAGCAAGGACTTTGAAGACCATCCTAGCAGTCATCTGAATAGAGGTAGGAAAGTGTGTATGTCCCAGTGATAAGAGTTGCTTCTTGGGTAAGCCAAATACCTCAGTGGATTAAAGCATCTGTAAGCAGGTGGCACAAAGGCCGGGGGTTCAATCCTCAGGCCTGCTGTGTCGGCCCTGCTGCCAGGGTGCACTGATGATAATTGAGACGGGGCATGTGGCACACACCTCTAATCCCAGCTCTTGGGAGGCTGTGAACATGTGGATCACTACGAGTCTGATCTAGTAATGATACCCTGAACACCCTGTAGACTCTTCTCTAAAACACACACAGAAAAAGTTGATTCTTAACATTAGTTAATTTTCTGTTACTATAACGAAATATCTGAAGCTGAGTAGGTATGAAGAAAAGAGCTTTATTTGGCTAATAGTTTTGGAAACTGGAAGTCCAAGATTGGGTAGCCTTTGTGTTCCTCCTCTGTGAAAGACCCCTGGCTGTGTAACAACATTGTAGAGGGGCAGAAAAGAACATAGCCATGTATGTGAGGAAAACCACATGTTGATACAGGAAGCCAGAGGCCAGGGAAGGCCAGTTGTGTTCCTTTTATAAGCCACCCTCTATAAAGAACTAACAGGGTCCCCTGTGAACTACACTAACCCCTCTGAGTATAGCCCGCCATGATCTTAGCACCTTCCATGGGCCGTACCTCCGGAATTCCACTTCCTCATGGCACTGCCACACTGGGACTACGCTGCTGTCACAGGAGCCCTAGACAGACAGGCTGAATACACACTGTAGCAGTTGCTTACTGACTTGGAGGGAGCACTCTGCACTGCAGATCCTGATGTGTTTCCTTCCTCTCCATCTATCTCTACCTGGCGCTGAGTGTTAGTATGACATGCCTGAGTTTGGCGTGGGTTCTGGGGAGGTCTTGCTGCTGTTAGTTCAGGTGCTCCACAGTAGCGGGGAGGTTGTGAGCAGAGAAGGCCCACTGAAAAGGAAACCACTATCACACTCCCGTCTTTCTTAGCTGTGTTTCTGGCAGCTGCTGAGCTGAGACCCAGGGCATCTGCGTGGGCAAGGTCCCTGAGGTCACCTCTTGTCACAGTGTAGAGTCCAGTGTGGCTAAAGAGGTCAAGAGCCAGTGCAGTGCAGAGCTTAGGAGCTGTGTCCACCTTGAGATGCATGTGGATTGAACTGCTTTTCTCTCCAGCTGGACAGCACATCAGTGAGACACACAGCTCTGTCCCTCATGTCCTTCATTTTGAAGAGAGCATTAAAAACTGTTGACCACTGCCTGAATAAGGAGGCGTGGCAGGAATCGGGTGTGTACACAGCTGCTGCGATGGAGGAATTTGTGCAGCTCTTCAGAGAAGCACTGAGCAAGGTGAGCACAGTCGGGCTTGGGGCTTTCCCCGCCCATCTCTCCGCCACTGAGCACAGTAGGGGAGGGGGCTGTCTTGAGTGGGGGGCACAAGCCACCTCGTTGAAGAGTCCAGCAGGCAGTTGTGCCTTGGTGCCACACATGTGTCACACTTGGAGTGCAGTCCCGAAGTCTTAGAGCGAAGGCAAGAATTCAGACAATGTCCCTGCTGTCCCCTGGGTACAGAAGCAGAGCTTGGGCTCTGGTTGGACCTCCTGTCTCCTCAGGGGCTGGTGTTGTACCCCAGCTCACCTCCTCCTCTAGACCGCAGCAGGGCCAGGTGACCCACAAGCCCTTCTTCCTGCCTTTGGTGGCTGATTCTGCCCGGATCATGTAGGACAGGTTCCCCCCAGCTGATCCTATGGAAGTGTTACCTTGACTCTGGTGAAGGAGTCTTCGAGGATTTGTTATTATCAGACCTGTTCATTCACTAAATCTTTAGTGTCTACAGTTTAGAAATTGCACTGCAGAACAGCTTGCAAAGGACATGAGCCTGCTGTCACTGCACTCACCTGTCTCCTTTCCTGTGTACTCAGCGTTCACGTAATTGACACTTGTCACACTCACACATTTACACTGTTCCCCTCTGGGTTTTGCTTTCTCATATTGTGTTCAATTCATTCATTTCTGTTTGTTGTTTAATACAAATGATTGTTTCGCTTCTTTTTCCCATTTAGATTTTGCCAGATCTGAATACTGTCGTGTGGGTCTGGCAGTCACTTAAAAAGCAGGAGACGAAAGAAGATGGGAAAAGGAAGAAGAGCGGTGACAGGACTGCAGCTGCCCACACAGCTCCCCAGAGTGGTGAGGGCTTTGGGGCTCTGATGTCCGTCCTGCAGAGGTGGAGCTAACGAGGCGCATGTGCTGGCTTCTAGCTAGAGGGTCCCCCAGGTGTCCATATTTCAGGGCCCTCAGCTGTATCCCATGACCTTTGATGTAGATTGAACTTAAATATCCACTGGAAATCTTCTAGGCTTGTGTGAGTGCTGTGTCTCCCCAAAGATGTGGATATGGGGTGCTGTCCACTCTGGCCTTTAAATAGGGGCAGAGTGGGAGGCTCTTTCTTGCTCTGTGATTGAGGTGGGTGACACAGTCCCCTTCATAATAAAAAGCATTGACTCAGACTTGTCATTGGACAGGCACTGGGTTTTGGAGCCCGAGTAAAAATCCTCTATACCTATGGCAGCCCCATGAGAAAACTCCCTTGCTCAGATGAGGACTTGAAAACACAGAGAGTGGCCTTAAGCTGTCCAAGACATCACATTTGAGTGGGGCTGAAGCCTGGGCCTTTTGCACAGCACCACATCCACACCTAACATCACTGCCTGCAGCTTCCCTGTGCGGCATCATGTGACTCAGCTGCTTCCCTGATCAAGGTCCAAGAACACATTTCTAATTCAAGCCATTTTCAT
>PVKN010017442.1:0-17355 GCA_004027915.1 Capromys pilorides | reverse complement strand
AAACCCACATTTCAAGGGAAATACTGCAAAGAATCAACAAATGAGATCTCATCACACATAAAACATCGGAATTACACTGACTATGAGGAAGAATGTCAATATGACTTTCATTATTATTAAGAGTACTGCTATAATTGTAGAAGAACATAGGAACTCTAACTGGAATAAAGAAAGCAAACTCACACCTATTGAGTAAGCTGAGGCATTGGAACAGGAAATTTCCGTTCTGTTTTATATTACTTTTAAGTAAATTTTGGAAAAAGTTGGCCAAACTTACATTAGTCAACCATGAAAAAAATTATTTACAAAGTTTTCTACCCTTTCCCTAATTCCATTAGATCAATCTGCCCTCTCCCTTCTCTCTCTCTCTCTCTCTTAAAATGTATTTAGTACAGAGTCTACAGGGTCTCACTACGTAGATCAGATGCTGGGATTACAGGCGTGCACCACCATGCCCAGTCCCAATCAAGGTTGCAGAGGGCCCTGGGTGCGTGGCTGGTATGGCAGGCTGGGCATTGGCCTAGCTACTGAGCTCTGCCTAAGCAAGCACTTTAGTCCACTGAGCTATCTGGGTGGCCCCTTACCTTCTTTCATTAATACCATTTTTTAATTCATTATAACCAATACTTGGGTAGTTTTATGCACACAAAATGCATTTATATAACTTGTTTCACTTAGTTCTCTTAATATTCTAGAGAACCACATAGATGGGGCAGAGATTATTTACTGAATTTTTAAAAAAGAAAAAAACAAATCAGAATATTTGGTACTTACCTAAATCACTGTATTTATATAACAGAGCAGGGATTTGAAACTCAAATTTTTTACAGCCAAATGTCATGTTCTTTTGATTTGGTGTTGCTCTAAAGACAGAAGAGCCTTGTTTCAAGAATTAATTTTGGTAATATTTTACATTATGTACCTTTAAAATCCCTGTCTAGCTGTGCCAGCTCTGCCCCCAGGGCACACTGAGTTGGCAACTGAGACTGGGCGTGGTGGCCCGTGCCTGTAATCTCAGCACTTGGAGGCTAACAGGAAGATCGCTATGAGTCTAATTTGTGTGGTGTGACCCTGTAAACCTTGTACTAAATACATATTAAAAAAAAAAAAATCCCTGCCTAATATCAGGCTTTTGGGTTTGCACAAAATATACCATTTTAGAGATTTCCTGAATCTTTCTTTTATTCAGAATAACATACGTCCATAAATACATGTGTAAGATTATTCAAATAGCCTCGTATTGATATGAGTTTGTGGTTTCTTGAAGTAGGGTTTCACTATTACCCAGATTGGTCACACCTGCCGGGCCCAAGTGGCCCTCCTGTTTCGCCTCAGTAGTTAGAGCCACAACTACCAAGGACCATGCTTTGACACCACACTTGCAAACATTAAGGTCAGCCAAGCCTAATTCAAATTTCCCCAATGTCTATGTAATGCCAGCAGGGACATTCTGTTGAACATGACAAAAGCAATTCTAGAACAGAATCATCCCTTTTGCCTTCTACTCGCAATAAGTTAAAGCTGCTAATTCTTAAACTGTCAGTGTGTACAGAGATATTCTATGCACATAAGAGAAAAAAATTCATTTTAAGATTTGCTCAGTCATGAGTTCACATTAGCATGAAGTAATGGAGGCTCTTTTTTGAAATATAGTACCTTAAAACTTAAGTAAAGAATTGAATTTATTACAATATTCTAAAATTTTCAAGAAAGAATAAAAACTGTTGGGTGAAAGCTCCCTATGAGATGGACTGCTACGAGCATGCTGGCGCTGGGCTGCTCCTGCAACGTGCGCTGTGCATACTATCCAACTTGACTTTGTTTAAATATCTACTTTTACACTTTACAAAGATTTGATCACAAAGGTGATGAGTGTTTTGTTACTTGCTTTTTTCACTTACCATTACACACTGGACACAGAAGTTAACACACACACTGATTCCTGGTAGTCTTTGCTCCAATTTCCTTCCTCATGGAGCTCCTGCAACTGGCTCAGCTTGCTCCTTCTGCTCGTCTCCTACCTTTTTCCCCATAGCACTTAAAGATGGCACTAGTAGGCTGAGAGTACTTTACATGAAGGGCTGGGCTTAAATTCTCTGTTGCAAGGAGTCAATGCAGTACTGATATGCAAAAGCAGTCAGAGACAACGTTTAAACAAACGGGCAGAGCTGTGTTCCAATAAAATGCTGCTTATTTGCAAGCTGAACTTGGTATACAGGTCCATTTGCTGACCTTGGTTCTAAAACATCCACAACTTACTTGGTTTACTTTTGTTATGGGTTGAATGGTACCCTCATCTCAAGCATGCTGAAGTCCTAACTCCCAGTACCTCAAAATGAAATCCTATTTCCTCCTGTCTTGACCTGGCTCACATTAAGGAGCAGCACGTGTAGATTACCAGGGGAACACGTATGCCACCTTCAAAGACTATCTCAGATACAACGCCCTAAGGACGCACAGGTTAGAGCCTTTAGAATAGCCTGTCCTAATATGAACAAAGACAGGAAGAGGCATGTGACAAAAGAGGAGATTAGAGCCAAGGCAGCTGCAAGCTAAAGAATGTTAAGGACTTCTGGCTGTTCCCACAAAGCTGGAAGAGGTCAAGAAGAATTCTTTCTTCTAGACCCCGAGAGCTGTTTCAGGTTACCCGGTTTCCGGTACTTTGTTAAAGCAGTCATTGGAAATTAATACACTGTTCGGATTACCAAAACACAACTTTGGCAAATGAAGCAGAATCTGTCTGTTCTGTTCCCTACTGTACTCCTTTAATCTACAGTCATTTTGTATAGTAAGCATCCAACCCGTTTGTCAATCAAAAAGTACTTTTTTATGAATACAGTAGTTCATTATTCATTGTGGGAGGTTGATGAGTACTGTGAGTTTAGCTAAGTGGGGAGTCCACATTTACCTCTGCCATATGCAGAGAGAATAATCTGCATAATGCTACCTAGATAGTATCTAAGATTTTGGGCAGTCTGGTGCTTAAACTTTGATGTAGTCCCTCAAGCCCCAGGAAGTCATAGCCTCTGATTCCAGGCTCATTCCCAGCTGGCAGCGCAGAACATTAGCTCTTCATCCTGTCTTGACCTGGCTCACATTAAGGAGCAGCAGGTATAGGTTACTAGGGGAACACGCGTGCCACCTTCAAAGAGTATCACCAGCACCTCAGCTAGAACAACATACATTGCTTAAGGCCAATTGAAAGGATAAACAAAAGTCCTAGCCAGCTCTGTACATATCAATACAAGGAAATAGGGTCAAACTTAGTCAAAATAGAGATAGTCGCTCTTCCTTCAAGGAGAGCTGGTCAGGTGGTCCTCCACAATTAGGCTTTGTACGGATGACAAGACCCTGTGGTAAATGTTCGTTTGTTTTGTTTTCTTTTCTTTTCTTTCCCTTTTCTGTTTTCTTGGAACAGTCTCACTTTGAAGTTCACACTGACCCTGGATTTTCTATGTAGTCAAGGCTGGCCTTGACCTCTCCAGTGATCCTCCTGCCTCAGGCTCCTTAGTGATGGGATTGTAGGCTGGCACCACTATGCCCAGTTTGCAGGAGTACTTTTAGTTTAGCTCTTTGGCAATGAGTCTGCTCAAATATTTTACTTATCTTTTAATTTGGATTTCTTGTTTTCTCATTATTGAACTTTTAATGTTTTAAAATATATTCTGAGTGTAAGGCCTTTATTAGAAAATTGATTCAGACGTAATACTCTCCCAATGGAAGCCTCATCTCTTCAACTGTGTGTGTGTGTGTGTGTGTGTGTGTGTGTATGTGTGTGAATTTAGATTGAACTCAGTACTCTCACACTGATCTATAACCCTATCCTCCCCTCCCCACCTTTTTTTCTATGGCCCGCTCAGCCTGCCCTGAGGTTGGGGCTAGTGTAGCATATGGTGCTGGGGACCAATCTGCGGTTGCTGTGGTTGCCTAAGCTTGTCTGAACAGCTGCTTTAGACTGCTGAGCCATCTCACCAGTCACCCTCTTTTTTTAAATTTAAAAACAGGGTCTAAATTTCTAAGTTGCCTAGGCTGGGCTTGAACCTGCAGCCCTACCTCAGCCTCCCAGTGCTGGGATCACAGGCATAGTAGTAACTCTTCATTTTTTTAACACTGTTTTTCGAATACCAGAATATTTAATTTTTAATAAATTGTATCTAAGAAATCTGTGTCCTAAGTCAAAAGTTTTCTATTTTATTCTATAAATCATATAACTTTAAATTTTATTTTTCTAAATCATTTCAAATTAATATTTATATATGATATGAAGTAGGAATTCAACTCATTTTGCACATAGGAATTGCTAATTGCATCAACACTGTGTTTTGAAAAAACTGTTTCTTCTGAAGTAAACTGTCTTTGTACTTTACCAAAGAATAGCTGTTTACATATATAAGGAATAAAGTAAAAGATAACAGCATAGCTGACCACTCTCAATTCCAGGAGTGAGTACATTTTTAAGTACAACGGACGTACCTCAGGTTTTGTGGGGGCAAGGCTCTGCTGGAACTACCAATGTACTATTGTGACACAAAGCAGCCATACAGAATAAACACAACGAGTGGTTGTTTTCTAATAATACTTCAGGAATATGAGGTAGGCTGGGGTTAGCCAAGTCCTGCTCTATTTCTTCCACTTGTTTTATTTTCCTTTTACAACTACTATACTGTTGATACAGCCCCTTTACAAATCCTGAAGCCAATGTGCTGTGTGTATTTTTTAAAAACATCAAGTATCATCCTTTTGTTTTTGTTTTTTGAGATAGTCTTGCTATGTGGTCCAGGCTGGCCTTGAATTTACCAGGCAGCTGAGACTGGCCTTGAATTCCCACTCCTCCCCAGTCAACCTCCTTAGTGCTTGCAGGATTAGGGTACACCATCCCACCCAAATATACTGTTATCCTTTTATTTCTTAGTATGAAAGGTCTTTGTTTGTTCTTCTCTGGATTTGTATGACATTCCTCATTTATCAACTGAGCAACTGAGGAATTTGATTGTTATGTCTCTTGGCATAGTTTTCTTATTTTTTGTGCCTGGACTTTGTTGAGATTCTGAGTGTTAGTTTACAGTTTTTATCAAAACTGTAATACAGGTCTTCCTAATATCCCTCTAGTCCAGATATTTTCTAATCTGGCTGGTGAAAGCGGATACTATCACACACTCTGGGAATGCCAGGTCCTATTAAATCCTCCCTTGCACTGCAAGAGGGTCCTTCCCCAGCCCTTCCTCGGTTTCTTACATGTACACACTGATCACTCTTCACCTGCATGCTTGGCTAGGACCTCTGAACCTTCCAGAATTCCCTTTCTGCAGAGCTCCCCTTGCAGTGACTGTCTGGTGGAGTCCAGCCACCCCGGTCTCCCATCACCCCCTTCAATGCAGGAGAACTCCCTGGCTTCCACCTGCAGCTTCCCAGACCCATCTCATGGCTTAACAACTTTCAAGGCAATAGGCTGGTTCAGTCATCCGCTTCACTTCATTTGTTTCTTATATTTCAAGACCACCACCTTTCATCACCTGATGTCCAGCTTTAGTTGTCCCTGTTTGGGTTGTTTCAGATAGGAGGGTAAACCTTGTTACTCGATCTGGGCCTGAAGTACAAATTGTACAAATATTTGAACACCAAATTAAGTAAGAATTACATAACAAAACCTTCGTCAAACTATTATTGTTGTGTAGAAAATTCTAAACAGGCTTGAACACAAAATCAAAATGTGAAAACTATCTAGTCGTTAGCCTAAAACTATAAGCAGGATTGGAGTTCTCTTTCTTTTACCCGTAGTTTCAACAGTTTCAGTTATATGCAGTCCACAAAGGTCTGAAAATGTTAAATGGAAAATACCAGAAACAATTTCAAAGCCTGAAATAACTTTAGTATGGTACTGTTATAATTTTTTACTCTTAATTACTGCTGCTTATTTTCAAACTGTGCCTCAATTATAAATTAAACTTCACAGGTATGCATGGGTAAGGAAATAGGGTACTTACATAGGGTTTGATATTTAGTTTCAGAAATCCTTGAAGTATTTTAGAACATGTCCATCTGGATAAAGGTGGGCTACTTTATTTCAAACAACTTGCGTGTGTGCGTGTGTGTGTGTGTGTGTGTGTGTGTGTGAATTTATAAGCTGAGTGTACAGTTCCAGCTATGGGGAGGCTGAAGCAGCACTGCTTGGACACAGGAGTTCAAGGTCAGCCTGGGAAATAGTGAAATCACACCTGATAAATGAATGAGTGAACGTATGCTACAGTTTATACCTAGATGGCCCCCCGAAGTCCCACGGAGTCATAGGTGGGCTTTGGGGAGCTGACTAAATTATGGGGCATTATTACAGCTGTTCGCTGTTAAGAGGGGGATCTGAATGGAATAGGTGGGTCATTACCCAGAAAGAAGTCTTGGGTCCTGCCTCAATTCTCTGCTCTCCCACTGCTTGGACACAAACAGCTTCTCCTCCACTCTCCTCTCCCAGGCCTCGGAGACAGTGAACTATTGACTGAAACGTCTATACACTGTGAGCCAAATAAACCTTTCATCCTTTAGGCTGTGGATGCTGTGGTATTATGTCTCAGTGACAAGCAAGTGACTAAGATAGATTTTGGCACCAGAGCAGTGGGTTGTTGCTGTGACTCCCTCACTGGGTGCTCAGAAGCCTTCAGAACTGGTCTGCAGGAGGAGTTGGGAGAAGCTTTGACATTCCGGGAGAGGCAGTCTTAGGACGCTAGAAACACAGCTAGATGGGAGATTCTGTTTGGAATTCAGAAGACCAGAATGCCATGGAAAGGCAGACAGTGAAGACCAGGCTCAGCAGCCTTCAGGCAAAGCTCCACTGGGAGTTTGACTCCAGGCCAGGTGTGTTATGCTCTGGCAAAAAACAGGTCTACATTTTGCTCACGTCCTGAGCCTTTGCAAGAGACTGAGAGTAAGGGTGACAGACTAATCTGGCGGAGGACACTTCAAGGCAGGCCAGTGCTCACTCTGTAGCAAAAAGCAAAACTGGAAATTTTCCAGTTTGGCCAGAAAGAAAGCCCTTACAAAGCTGGTGCCTTGGAGTAAAAGTGGCAAAAAAAAAAAAAAGATGAAAAAGAAGCCAAGTTCTTAGCCAGGCACAGAGGCCCAAGTCTATAGTCCTAGCCCTCTGAAGGCTGAACCAGGAGTTATCACCTTAAATTCCAGGCTGTTCAGGGTCACATAATGATTTTAAGGCCAACCTGGACTCCATAGAGACCCTATCTCAAAACAAAAACAAAAACAAAACAAAACAATAAAAATCACTGCTTCAGGCACCACAGGGCCTAGCAAGACCCTACCTACCCTTCATACCGGTTCGAAATGTTTTGATGAGGGTTCTGGTACACTGCTCAAAACAGTTCTTAGGGCATGGCCTCCTTGGGATTTGGTTCACAGTGTTTGGCCTTCTGGGCATCTGAGGGCCTCTGGAGCCATGGCAACAGGCCTGGTTTCTGCTCACGTGGTAGCGGACTTTGGCTTCATCTGCACAGTGCTAGTTTTACAAGCAGGCAGAATACAAAAATATGGGGTCAGAAAATTATCTATCCACCCAGATTTCAGAAGGCCTAAGGCCAGGTAATGTCATCTGAGAGGGAGTGTGATGCTATGACAGTTAAGCTGAAAATGCAGCGGTGACCCCACAAAGATGGAGAAGCCAGGAATGCAGAACATCTGGGAAAGGCATGAGGAGTGAGCAAAGCCCAAGCCCGAGAAAAGGAATGAGGGCTGCAATCGCCAGCAAGGCCACAGGGGAGGAACTGCACAAGCCCTTCAGAGTACACATCTCACCGCAGCTCACAGAAACAGGACTTAACTCCTGCTGGGTTCTGTTCTTGCTTTGGTCATACTGGTTTCTATATATTACTCCTCACTTTGGAAATGGAAATGTTTACCCTGAGCCACTGTACACAGACAGTGCTTCAACTTCATTTTAGTATTTACAGAGGCTCACAGCTAAGAGCTTACCTTAGACCTCAGAGAAGACTAAGGAACTGGGCTTTATGCTGACACTGTAAGACTTTGGTACTCAGAGATGAACCTAATGCCTTTTGCATAAAGAGCTGCACAGGAGTCTTTTAGGTGCTGGAGGCTGTGGCAGAATGCTGTGGCTTGCATCACGTGTTCTTTTTTTTTTAATAGCCGGCTCAGTCTGCCCTGGGGGTGGGGCTGGCGCAGCACATGGTTCCAGGGATTGAACCTTGGTCCCTGAGGTTGCCTAAGCAGGTGCTTTAGACCACTGAGCCATCTCACTGGCCCCCCAGGTGTCCTTCCAAAGCCGCATACAATCATGGTAGGGCTTTGGGGAGGTGACAGAATTATGGGGGAATTTTAGTGGACATGCTGTTAAGAGGTAAGGGCTGGGTGGAAGAGGTGGGTCCCTGGGCAGGACTAGGCAGGCACTGATCCCTCCCCAGCTCCTTCCTTCATTTTCTTGCTTCCCCACAGTCCATGAACAGCTTCCTCCTCCTCCAGGGCCCTCCATGCCATCTGTCTTGGAGCCAATTGGCTAGAGGCTGAAACAGGAGCAAAAGGAAAGCATTCCTGCCTAAGCTGTGGGTGCTGGGTAGTGTATCTCAGCGATGAGAAAGTAACTAAGAAAATGATTTAGTACCCGACATATTTAGAAAGCTGTCTGACATCCTCGGGGAGATGAACTGCTCATTAAAGGCTATGGGGACAACAGAGTCTTGGTTACTTTTCTGTTGATGCTGGGATAGAATACCTGATGCCTAAAATTAAGGAAGGAAAGGTTTATTTAGCTCACTGTCCATAATCAGCTGGCTCCAGGCAGACTGGCACATGGGGGCAGCAGTTCATGGTTGTGGATAAACAGTGAAACAGTAAGAGCCAAAAGAGAGGAGTATCAGAGGCCGAGGCAAGGCTCTTTCCCTTCCTCAAATTGTATTCAGGCTTTCCACCCAGGGAGCATGTGTAACACTCACACCCATAATCCCAGCAGCATTCCTGAATTAATCACAAACTCTAGAAGCCCACTGCTCCATGACTGCATGAGGCTTTGGGGGAACAACTAGACACAAACCATAGCAATCAGCTTCATGAACAAAAAAGAGGCTCATTCCATCTTTCTGTCTCTGTGTCTGTCTGTCTGTCTGTCTGTCTGTCTGTCTGTCTCTCTCTCTCTCTCTCTCTCTCTCACACACACACACACACACACACACACACACAAACATATTCATACATTCGTTCCCTCCAGATTAAGAAACTAAATGCAAAAGCAAACTTATAAGCATACTAAAAGAAAATATGGAACACATTTATGAGCTTAGAGAGTTTTTTCACTAATTATCTTTGGCTATTTTGGCCAACGAAAAGGATTCAAGAGCACTTGCGTAAACACATATGTCCTCAGCATTGCTCAAGGCATAAGCCATAACAAACATAATCGAAATCAAAGAGTTCCTACCCTCAAAAGTTAAGGAAGGTAAAACTGCACAAAATAATGGAAGAACATGGAGAACATCTAATTCCAATGGGGGTCAGATGCATCCTGTCATAAAATTAAGAGTTTTCTAGACCGAGAAAACAACAGGAACACGAGCTATACACAATTTCGGATTCTACCAACTAATGACAAATTACCAGCATGCCAACCTACCAGCCTGAGCTGTGCTATCTGAAACACAGCTCTGATGTGTTTACTTTGCTGGTGTAGCGTAACCTTCAAATAAGAACAGCACATGAGCTAAGTGTGGTGGTGAACACCTGCAATTCCAGCTCTCTGGGAAGCTCAGGCACAAGGATCCCAAGTTCTGGCCCAGCCTGACAACACAGACACTTACTGCAGGTGACATCAGTAGGAAACATACTACTCAAGAGTTAATGATCAAATCAAGCTCCTTTAGAGCAAAGGAAAAACTGATTAATAAAAATCTGGAAGCAGAACATTCAAATTTTCATGAGGCATACTAAAAATTAAGATCGACTCTGTTGAAAGGAATGAAATTCCTGCTCTATGTGTGTTTTAAAGCTACACGTAGCTTTAAAATAATAATCTGCCAGGCATGGAGGCACATGCCTGTAATTCCAGCACTTGAGACACTGAGGCAAGGAAGTTCACTGCACACTGAGGCAAGGAAGTTCACTGCAAGTTCAAGGCCAGTTTGGGCTACATAGTGAGTTCAAGGCCAGCCTAAACTGTAGAGGGAGAACCTGTCTTTAAAAAAAAAACCACAAAAAAACTATCCTACACTATAAACTAACAGATATAATTTGCTTATTCATCACCAATCAGCTAACATATTTCTCACTACATCTCACAAAATATACTACACGGCCACAGATTAAAAGTAGAGCCTAAAGCCTCGTGATAGTGTCACCAGTGTTCGTGAAGCCTTCCACATTGCTGACTGGGCTGGTTGTGAATTTCTAACACCTGGGTCTACATAACCACATGACATGGTAATTCTTGCCTTTATCCACCCTCCTGTCTCCTTGACTAAATTCCCTGTTACCTTATATCTCTTAGCTAGGAACACTCGCAAAGATAAAGTACGTGGCATCTACTTTCCAACTATAACCTTCAAACACATAATTTCAAGAAGTCTAGCTTGATCGTTCTTTTAATTCTAGTTACATATCATCTTCTCACACATTGCTTCTGACTTGAATTGCTTGTTCTTAGAGTCTCTCATTCTCTTCCTGCTCATTACATTTTAGCTTTTCTCAGTTATACATGTTATCTGGACTCCTTCCACAGTACCTTTCCCACTTACCCTTACAACAAATCTAATTTGGAAAGTGATTACCTAACTGCTTATAACCAGCTTCTAGTCTCTTTCTTCTCTCCTAAGCACCTGGAATACTTTGGTAAATGAGCCTTTCTGAAATACTAGGTAAAGGTGTCATTCTTCCTCAAAAGCTTGAAATAATAATGTCAAAACATGTTAGCTACTTAAGAACTTAAAATTAGCTTTAGCCAGCAGCACAGACATGTAATTCCAACACTCCAGAGGCTGTGAGTTTGAGACCAGCCTGGGCTATACAGAGTGAGCTCAGGTCAGCTTGACAAGGTCTGTACTAGCAAGACCTTGTCTAAGAATAAATAAATAGGGCTGGCAAGAAAGCTCAGTGATCTAAGCACCTGCCTGGCAAGCACAAGACTGGTACTGGAATCCAGGGTGTGGCAACACATGCCTGCAATCCCAGAGCTGAGGAGGCTGGGACAGGAGGATCATTACAAGTCTGAGCTGCACAGCGAGACCCTGTACCAAATAAATAAGATCAAGATTAACATATAAACACCAGGAGTGGTGGCGCACGCCTATGATCCCTTGGGAGGCTGAGGCAGGAGAATTGGTGTGAGTTCAAGACCAGCCTGAACTGTATTGCGAGATATTGTCTCAAAAAGACAAAAAAAAAAAAAAAAAAAAAAAAAAAAAAAAAAAAAAAAAAAAAAAAAAAAAAAAATATATATATATATATATATATATATATATATATATATATATATATATGTATATATATAGTGTGACCTTCTTATCCAATTAATCTTTTCCAATATCCAGGTCTTTCTGTTCTTAAAAAGAAACGGCTGGTGTACAGCTCAGTGGTAGAACCTTTGCTTACTATGCAGGAAAACCTGTGTTTAAGCCACAGCTCAGCAAGTAAATATATACATAAATAAATTTTTAAAAATTCTGCTGGACACGATGTTATGAACCTGTAATCCTGGCATCTGGGAGGCGGAGGTATGAAGAATGCAAGTCAAACCACTACCTCACTATACTTCCAGAGAACTGTGGGCAACCCGATGTGTATTTCAATCATACTGAAATGATTTTTGGAGTTTTCCAACAGCAAAGCAAATATTTAAGGTCCCTATTTTGCTTGGCCTTAGTATTCTGAGCACAATTTAATCTGACCTTTAAAGCATCATGTAGATCAGTGGTGGCAAACCTACGGCAACCGTGCTACAACCTGCTGTTTGTTATCAATGAAAACTCTGAGAGCTTCGCCATCAATGACCTAGACTCTGCGCTCAAGCAACAACAAAAACTCGACTTCCTCTAATACTCTTTGTTCTTTCAGAATTCGTTCTTTTACACACACTACGCCCTGTGTCAATACCTTCCTGATCCTCCTTTGCTCTACTGATGGTTTAGAATCCAGGTCAAACATCTGTAGAATTCCCCCTTACCCCAAATGTGTTTGCTCCTGGTGAACTTCTATGCAGTTCCCTAAAAGGGCTTATAGTGCACAGTAATTATTTTACATGCCTTGGTGTGCTCAGAACCTAATATATTTTGAGGCATCTTATAGTCAAGCAAGGGTATATCTTCTTTTTTTTTTTCCTTCCGTTCTTCTGAGGATCAAACTCAAGGCTTTAAGTACTACTGGCTAAGTCTCAGCCCAAGAGTTGGTTTTAAAAAAAAAAAGCTGGAAAGTGGGCATGCTGATGCACACCTGTGACCCCAGCACACAGGAGGCTGAGGTGGGAGGACTGTTGTGAGTTTGAGAGCAGCCTGGACTACAAAGTGAACTCAAGGCCAGCCTCAACTACATAGCACAACTCTGACCCCAAAAAAGAAAAAAAAAAAGAAAGGAAGAAAGAAAAAGAGTTGGTGTTTTGAAAGACCTTCTGTTAACGATCATATTATTCTACTCACTGCCACTCAAGCATGCTATTTTAAAATACAGCTACACATTATGGTTAAGACTTCAGATTTTGAAGCCAGGCTGTCTAAATGTAAAGTTAGGATCTACTTATTAGCTAGCAAACTAAATTAACCTTTCCATGCGTGGGCTTCCCTTTGTTGAAAAAGAGGACAATAAATTCTACCTCACGAGGTTACAAGGATTACATACATTATTATGAGCAAAACATCCAAAACCCTGGCACAAAATAAGCTTTAAGTATATACTGGCTATTACATTAGTATGCCTTGGACCCTTTCCACACGTGGGTCATCTTCTTATGTTCTATTTTCCATTGTACTGTATGCTGTCCACTCTATCTTATGAATAGGCTCCCCCATATTCCCCCTTTATCTAAGTCTTACCCAAATTTTGAGCCTCTGTAAGTCCTTTATTATTCCAATCTTCATATGTAACCACTCTTTATTTATTTTATTGGGGTTTTTTGTGTGTGTATATGTGCAGGACCGGTGTTCAAACTCACGGCCTTGTACTTGCCAGGCAAGCACTTGTGCCACAGCCCTTTAACCACTCTTTAGTTTTAAATATCTACACCGTATAACGTTTTCTGCATCAGTCTATATTTAATGAAAACTGCTTTGCATCTAAGTAATATTTCACACATAAGTTTGTCAACTCAATTTTTAAAACTCTTTGAAAGTCCTGATGACAACTTAGGCATCTTTCCGATTGCCTGTAACAGGTGATATGTTGCTTAGTTTTTGTTGAGTAAAAACGATAAAGCTCAAAAGAATTCTTAACTCTGATAGCACTGCCTTTACAATCAAAGCCATGCTTCCTTTTCTGGGAGCCAAGCTGCAAATCTGTGAGAGCCAAAGAATTCTGGCTCGCACTAAAATGGGAAGCTCTGAAATAGTTGGTGGAGGGAAACAATCCTCCCTGTTCCTGTACAGAAGTGATGGGTAGCTCTTAAGTTCCCAAGCCAAAGGATAGCCCCGGATTCTCCGGAACTATATCAACACAGCTGTGAACAGAAAATCTGCAGTAGGAAAGATCTAGATCCTGAGCCTGTTTCTTTCTCCATACCGGATATCGTATCATCTACTTCACAGGTATATGCTGTACTTATCAACATAAAAATTTAACTAAGTTGCCAAATTTCCACAGAAAAAAACTTTAAAGAAACTGAAAACACTACAGTTGACAAATAAAAACAAGAGCATTTCTAGTTACTTAAGAATAAGCTATATGCGATTAGCTGGTATCAGTAGTAGTTCATAAAACTAAAACTATGAGAAAAGTATTGTCAATCACAAAGACTTGAGGGAAAAAAATTTTACCATCAAGTTTATCTTTCGACATTCTTTATAATTTGTTCTTTCACTGTGATTAAATACAAGTGTTCAAAATTATCCCCCAAAGGAAATGTGTGGAAAGCACAATTTAACTGGGATATAAAATTAGTTTTATAAACGCATTCCAGCTTATAGCTCAAAACACTTCCCAACAGCTATTAGTATAAATTTAGGAAATCAAGATAACAGCGAACAGCCACAAATGATGATCTGAGTCACTAATTTCAAATTAGGCTTTCCCAATTTGAAGCTGGCAGCCACACACAGTCTAAAGGGTTTGTTTACAGCACTAAAACAAACACCCTAATCTAGATTCAACCTGAGTTTCTGATAGTTATTTTATGGCATTCTAATTGTTGAAATGACAAATACCACGCAAATTAAGCCCAAATGAATAATGTTCTTTGGGGGGGGGGGCGGAGAACAAACGTGGCAAGTCTCACTTTTAACCTGACACCCTTCAGCCCCCAAGCCCCAGCCCCCAGCTCCGGCCCCACGGCCCCCACTTAGAGTAGTGAATAAAAGACTGTTGTTCGTCCACGGAGAAACCACTAGGCACGACTCTTAAGAACCTTCCCCCTTAGGGGAAGGGTCCAAATTGGGATGGATCCGTTTTCCCTGGGACACAGTAGTGTGTGGAACCGATAGCAGAAAACACGTAGCGACACGCCTCAGCACTGGGGACCCTCCACAAGGCTGGAGGTTACAGCGTAAGGATGGGAAGATGGCTCTGGCCAAGGGAAACCAAGCCCCGCGAAGACCGAGGCGCCAGCGCGAAGCCAGGGCACAGAGGGGACCCAGAATACGCGGATCCGGCAAGCGGCGGCTCGGTCCCGTCCTGGGAGTCCCGGGGGAGGGCTCCCGAGGGTGCGCGCCAGCTGCGCGCGTGGTCGGTCGGGGTAAGGTCACACCTGGGATTGAGAAATCGAGGTGACAAAGTTGGGGAAGTCGAAGTCGGGGATGGGAACCGGGAAGGGAAGGAATGCGGGGATTTCCAGGCTGGGGCTGACAAGTTCGGGGAGCGCGGGTGCTCAGCCCGGCGCCGAAGGAGGTCCCCGCAGAGCTCGCGGCCGCTCCCCCGCGGAACCCGCTCCCTCGCGGAACCCGGCCCGCCTCTACCCGGCCCAGCTCACCTCAGGCCCCGAAGCCTGGATCCTCCGCGTCCGCAGCGCACTCGACCCCGGGGCGCCAGCCGAGTCGGGCCCGTCGGCCAGGCGGGCGCGCCCCCCCGCCAGTCAGCAGAGCCCGCCGGACGGCTCCGTGGGCCCCGCGGCCGCTCGCCGGAGCCCGCGTCCCCTCGCAGCTCCTTCCTCGCCGCCGCCGCCGCAGCCGACGCCGCGCTCGGCCCTCCGCCCCAGGCCGAGCGCTGCGCCCCTTCACTCCTCCCCGCGGCGCCCCCGGGAGCTCCGCCCCTGGACCCGGGGCCTGCGCGCGGATTGGTTGCCGCTTGTCGCGGCGCGCCCGGCCATTGGCCCAGGGCCGCCGACGCTAAGGAGGCGGGACTCGGGGGCGGCTACGGTTCCCGTAACGCGGCTCCCGGCATCCCGGATTCCGGTGGCGGCGCCCGCTCTGTCGCGCTGTCGCTCCAAGACGACAGCGCAGGGTTCCCCCCACCTCTGCTCTGTGTACGGAAGGAGCGGAATGTCCCACCTTCCCGGGGACTGGCGGGGTCGTGAGCTGCAGCCCGGCCGCTGCCGGCGTCAGTGCCAGCCGGGCGCGCTCCCTCCCTCGCGGCCTTCCTCGGGGACTCGGCGCTCCCCTGGGGACCTGGAGGCGGGGAGCCCCTTGGGGACAGCCAAGGGAAGGGCTCGATGGCCTAACTGCGCTGGGGATGACCGCAGTGTGAGGTGGCGGCTTTGGTCCAGGTGTTATGTAAAGGAACCTTGCTGCGGTACACTTTTTCCTTGTTAGTAAACGAGCTCGGATGTGATTTATCAGCGAATACAGGGCTGGTGACTTGCGAAGAAACTAGTGTTTCTTGCGGTTTGTACTTATGAATCTGCGATAAAAATACCTCTACCGGGCAGGAACCGGTTTCATTGTAATCCACCCTCACTTCCCCGACCCCCACCCCACTGCTGGAAAGTGAACCTGAAGGCCTACGTTAGCATACTTTTTTTTTTTTTTTTCCAAAGCAAGATGAGAAGCTTGGAAGATAAGGGTGTGTGTGTGTGACTGTAAAGATGCATTCAACATCGGAGTCTTAGTGTAAAGAATGGAAGCCCACAGCAGAGCAAGAACATTTTTTGTTATTTTGCTGAGCTGAGAACCAAACGCAGAACCTCCCAATTGCAAGGAAAGCGCTTTTCCATTGAGCTATAGCCCTAACCCACAATAATGTCTTAATGAACAGGTTTTGCGCAGACTATTAAGATTCTTAATAATGTTGAGGATTCAGGTAGCATAAAACAGATCAAATATGATCTCTTAGTTGTTCATTGAATATTTTTAAAAAGACATAGCAAGCGGACCTATTAGAGTCATCCTGCACAATCTTGGAGATCGCAGGGGTGTGACAGCGTGGTCGGGGAGCTAGGCTGCAACCCAAGAGTCTGACCGCTGACAGCCTAGCCCGCGCCGGCTGCTATTGATGTGATGGGGCAACACAAGGAGTCCCGCACCTGGTATCTGTCTACTAGCACAAGAACAAGTGAGACCACCTGGATACTGGGTGAGGCAGTTGTCCCCACCAGTTCACTGATTGACGCAAGTAACCAAGAAAACCTCGCTGCAGGTCCCTACCCCCTCTGGTAACAGTTCTGTAGCTGGCGATGTGTTCAGGGCTTTCTGCACCTTGTCACCCTGTGTCTAACTTACAAAGTGAGACTAGGTTGTAGTCCAGTTTTGCCATTTGTGAGGGTGTTTGTTTTTATTAGTTCATGTTTGTAGAGCATAATTATTACGGTTATCTTGAATCGGTAATGTGTACATAACGCATCTTACTTTTTTTCATCCTCTGCCCCTTCCGTCCCTTCCTGATCCTTCTACCTCCTGGTCTGCTTCCCACTTGCAAACACTATTCCCCCCCCCCCATTCGTTTTTTTTCTTGTTTCCCATCCTTATTCCCCTCCCCCCTTCTTCCCATCTCTTGTTCTCCTTTCCATTTCAAAAGAAATTTATCTGTCAGTTTGCTCTTTATAGTTTGGATTTCTCATGTAAAGGAAACCATGTGGTATTTAAGTTTGTATGTCTGATTTATTTCACTTAATACTATGGTATCAAGGTGCATTCGTTTACATGCATCTTAAGTTTCTCTTTTAAAGCAGAGTAGTACTCTACTGTGTATAAGCACCACATTTTCTTTATCTGTTCATCTGGCATGTAGGCCATTTCCAAGCTTTAGCTGTTAGAAACGGTGCTGCTATGAAATGGGTATACA
>PVKN010017441.1:0-17316 GCA_004027915.1 Capromys pilorides | reverse complement strand
TCTGTCTGTCTGTCTGTCTGTTCTGTATTTAGCACAGGGTCTACAGAGTTTTCAAGGTCTCACTATGTGGATCAGACTTGTAGTGATCCTCCTGTTTTCAGCCTCCCAAGCATTGGGATTACAGTGCTGGGAGGGATGTTGTGAGTATGCCAAGGTGCATTTGCAGCTTGTGCCAATCTGTAATGAAGGCTTTTTTTTTTTTTTGTCTTTTTGAGACAAAGTCTAGTGATGCAGCTCAGACTGACCTTGAGCTCATTTTATAGCCCAGGCTGGTCCCAAACTTGCAACTATCCTCCTGTTTCAGCTTCCCCAGTGCTGGGGTTATAGGCATGTACTACCACACACTGAGTTGAAAAAAGAAACAAAAAAACAAAGCTTTAAACATGAAGATGTTTTGGGATATTTTCTTTCTAACTTTTTTTTGGGGGAGGTGGTACTGGGAATTGAACTCAGGACCCTGTGCTTGCCAGGTAGGCTCTAATACTACTGAGCTATCTCCCCAGCCATTCTTTCTAACTTTTGATAGTAAAATGACCTTTGTATTATTAAATACTGGTGATAGTAGATGATGGCTGCTTTTTGTATATCAAAATTAAGCAGGTAATGCTAGGTTGTTCTTTAGAGCATTAGAGGATATACTGGTTGGTGAAAACCTCATAGTCTGTCTTTCCCCCTTTGTTTTTTTAACTTGAAAAAATGGATGATGGTGGAGAAGTGGTGGCTTTTATCCAGCCTCCCAAAGCCAGGCTAAAAAATGCAGGACTCTACTTTCAGGTCAGTGGACAAGGTGAAGGGAAAATAAACAGCATCCAATTTTGATTTTAAAGGAAAAAATGCAATTTTCTTTTCAGTTTCTGAAGGAATTTTTAATGCAAGTGCTTTGTTTGTTATGAGATTACATGCCAGAGTTGCAAAATGAAATGGAAACTAAATCAAGGAGGAGCAAACATCTGAAATAAGATAAACAACATCACGTGATCTGTAGGGACAGGACATTTGATCCCACTGTCTTTAGAAAGAAGCCAAAGTTGGTTCCCCTGATCCTGTGGAACTGGTGGTGGCAATTCCATCTTTCATTAGTGAACAAGATCTCTGCTCAGATAGCACTGCATTTACTCAAAATCGGGCCAAAACTAGCAGGACCTTCATTTTGTGCAGGTTCTCTAGCTGCTGCAGTGGAGTGGGGAGGCAGGGTGCTCCTCTTGTCTTTAGCATAAGACTGCAGTTCTCAAGCCTTGTGCCAAGGCACACCAGGGCACCACAGTTAATGGGCAAGGGGACTATGGGTTCTCTAACATGTCTGAAGCAAACCAGCCCTAATTGGCATCTCATTGGACACTATAAGCTACTTGCATGAGATGGTTAATATTAGCTCTTTACCTCCCTTTCTGTGATGTCATATCTTCATGGTGTTTTTTGTTTTGTTTTGTTCTCATGCATTTTGATGGTTACTGTGGTCAAGAGAAAGAAGCTTGTAAATGTCACTATGGAATAGGAAATGAGAGAGGTGCTATCTAGTTTGATTCCATGTCTCATAAATATTTGACTTTTATTAATAAGTAGTAGTAAGAATTAAAGAGTGAATTTTTTTTCCTTAAAAAGAATCTGTTTCTCTCTCTCTTGCTTCTTCCCTATGCCCTTCCCTCCCTCTCTTGCCTCGTCTAATTTTCTTCTGTATCTGATATTGTTTATCATTAGCTCTGATCAAGCTCTGTGCAGATCTTGAACCAATCAGAAATCACCATGGCTAGGGGAATGGGCTTTTTGCTTAGCCAGTCTAAGTCACATGTTCACCACCAGTCCTTATCTTGCTGTGTAACAAATTACCCTAAAATTAGTAGCTTAAACAAAACCTATTTATAACCTCATAATTTGGTAGGGTAGTAGTCAGGGCATGGCACGACTTAGTTCTCAGCTCAGAGTTTCACAAATGTGAAATTAAGGTGGCAGCCAGGCTTTCTTCTTGAGTTCAACATCCACTTCCAAGTTCACATGGGGTGACTACATTTACTTTCTTGGGGATGCAGAATGGAGGTCCCCGTTTCCATCGTGGCTGTCCACTGGAGTCTGTTCTTCGCTGGGGACTGTTAGCTGGGGATCTCTCACATCGTTCCCTTGAACTTCAGAACTGATGAACCTTTCTGATGGTTTCAACTCTCTTGTCAGGAAGAGAACCCACTTAACAGGTCACCTGTAACTGGCTCTCTCTCTAACTGGGCTACAAATTACATGCAAATGTAAACTTTTGAAAACTCTTTCTTTCTTTCTTTCTTTCTTTCTTTCTTTCTTTCTTTCTTTCTTTCTTTCTTTCTTTTCTTCCTTCCTTCCTTCCTTCCTTCCTTCCTTCCTTCCTTCCTTCCTTCCTTCCTTCCTTCTTTCTTTCTTTCTCTTTGGTACAGGGTTTCACTGCACAGCTTGGACTTGTAGTAATCCTCCTCTTCAGGATTTCCATTTCAGCATGGTGCTAGCATGGCATGTGGTACCCAGGATTGAGCCATGTCCTTGTGCTTGCCAGGCAGGCATTTGACAGCTAAGGTATCTCCCTGATACCTTAGCTTTTTATTTAAATCACCTCATTATTTTAAATACAGAGGAAATTCCAAAAGTATTTGTTTAATGAAGTTGAGTATTAGAGCTGAATCCCCTTTGTAAGAAAGAAAGTGTTCTTGAAGCTAGATAACTAAACCATTTGAGATGAAATTTAGAATATGTACTCCATGAAGCCATTCTTTGAAATGGTAAGGAGCCTAGCAATATGACATTATGCTATATGCTTTTTTTTTTCAGACTCAGTTTAGTTTCCTGTCATTTAATATGTTATATCCAGATTTAGGGGAAGGTTGGGTGAACCTAAGAAAAAATCTGTAAACTCTTCTATCCACTCCTTGAGGACCAAGAAAATTTGAAAAACTGGATGTCTTGTCAAAGGAAGAGTCTAGAATCATTAATCCCTGTGTAGAACACCACAGAAAGCTGCTTAGCCTGACAGGATATGGCTCTATAGCTTGTTGGGCTTGCAACTCTTGATACATCTGACAGGATCCCAGAGATGGTTGCAGTTTCATTAAGCCAAATAATCAGGATTGTAGGTGAAAACCTTAGGCACAGACATTATTGCAGTATATCCATAATCACAGTCAGTCATGTAGTTGTTTCCATTTTCTTTCTGTCTTTTGTTTTCTTTTTTGTAGGGAAGAGCAAAGCCCTTCTTCATATCACAGTGGATTCACGACAGTTATTACTTCTATCTTCTTTTCGGCTTTGGATTTTCCTCTCTCAAGTTGTGCATTTTCTACCTAGTGAAGATCCGTTTTAGAAAATGGCTTACCCTAGATTAATAGTGCTCCCTTCAAATGAAAGATTCAAATCAAGTTAGATACTTCCTGTCCCCAACAGTTGAAAACAACAGCATAGCTTTAGATGTACCTCTTGGGATCAAAGCAGTGCTGCTGGGTCTCCTTGGGGCTACTGGTGCACCGTTTTATCTTCTAGCACACTGGAAACTGTTTACTTTTCTTCCAAGTGAAAATGTTAGGGGATTCTGGTGCTGTAGCTGCAGTCACCTAATCAGAACTGACCACGGTTCTGCAAGCTCCAACTCCTTCCCTCGTCTATGCAGTCGTAAAAGCCCCCCTCAGTCCCTCCTTTTTGTTTCTTTCCAAGTCTATTTACCATTTTTACTGAGGGGTGTTTGCTCTATATGCTGTTATGGGGTCCACAGTGTCTAATTGACAAATTATGTTGTGCTTTTGGTGGCTTTAAGTAATCATTTAAAATAAATAAGATCATAATTATCAGTTTTCATTTACCCATTTATTAAGTAACAATGTTCACACTGAGCAGTTTGATTTTGTGTTATAATAAGGCAATCTCTACATGATGACAGATGGTGTTTCATTTTGCCGACACTGTGCTAAAGTGCTTTGAGTTGTGATGTGTTTGATTTTATTAGAGATCAGATTTAACACATGCATGCTACATAACTGCAATCGCATTCCCATTTCTCATCTGTAGGAGAAAATGAAACTGTGATGAAATGTAATATACTCACCCTCAGGCAGAACTAGTGGGACTGGGAATTGCAACATAATAAATCTAATGGATATTACACGATAGCACCCTAGAAATTTACTGTTATTATGTTCAGGAAAGGAACTTGGTTTTGTAAAACTCACTTTTATTTCACTGGCATTGGGGCAATTTCACATTATTTAACTGTTGTGTCCTAATAACAGAAATAGTGTTTGTGGTGTGGAAAAGGGAACTGGCCCGCCAGAGAACACAGGGGACCAGGAACCCAGAGGAGAAAGCTAGGGGAGAGCAAACAGCCAAAAAATTGCACTTACCAAATGCAAATTACAACAATGGAGCATCATTAACAATGGGTTGTTGGGATTGTCAAATTAAGTCTCATTTAGCCACGCTGTCAAGTGGTACACACTGGAAGAAGATGCATTCGCAAAAGCTTTGACTCTTATATTGAGCTCTTATATCCTCAGCCTTCCCCACTGCTACCCCTGGAGGGGGGGCTGGAAACCAAGTTAATTACACATGTAGTTATTGATGTGACTGTCGATAGAGCTTTTCCCTAATGAGGCCATTGTCACGTGAAATTTCAAAAGCGGAGGCGGCCTTTGGGATTCATGTGCCAACAAGGGGAAGCTCCCTGCCTTGCTGCGGCCTCCTGAGGGTGGGCGCACCAGGATCTACTCTGCTCTCCAAAAGGCTTCCAAGAAGTCTTCTGTCTCCAGCCTCTCCCTGCTGGTATTCGTCACAGCACACCCTGCCACCAATCCTAAGTGACAGTTTTATCGCGTTGCTTCCATGCCCAAAACTCTCCACTGCCTGGCTCCTAATTCAGCGCAGATCTCACAGTTCCTTAAAATAAACCTGCTACTCCTGTGAAGTTGGTCTTTTTGTTGTTCTTTAAATGTGACAAGCTCATTTCATTCTTCACTTTGGTATAGGACTCTTGGTTGCAAGTGACAGAAACCCAACTCATGTTTGTTCAAGCAAAAGAGCAACCTTGAATGGATAGGCTCCCAAATTAGGAAGGTACAGGTGGAATCAGAGCTTAAAATGTTTCGTGGCTGGCCTCCCTCAGTCTTTTCTTCTTCCTAGATGAGAAGGTTCACAGTTTCTTCATTGCAGAACCACTTCCTCTATAGCTAGGGCTGTCAGTGAAACTCAGTCTCTGAGGTTGCAGGTATAAAAATCCCACCTGAAGACAGCTGATGGGCCTGGTTTGTGTTAAGTACTGTTCTCTGGTACGATGGGCCCTGTCATTGGCCCACGTTGGTTTATGATAAGCTTTTCTTACATTAATTCTCCCAGGAAGGTGGAATATGTGTTATGGTTAGAGTAGAGCACGCTGCAGAGCCTAGGGCAGGTGGAGAGTTGCTCTTCTGGGCAGCCAAGACAATAGCTGAGCACCATATTGCATGGGCAAGTTGCTCCTGCTGCCACGTCCATTTCCTCTTTTCCTTCCCATTCCAGTAGGAAATACTTGCTTTAGGGATTTAAAGCCAGGGTTAAGAAAAAAAAAAAGCTAATATTTTAATGTCTTAAAAATATGGCTAGGGCTGGCCAGATAGCTCAGCAGATTAAAGTGCCTGCTTAGGTAGATGCAGGGACCAGGGTTTGATCCCTGGCATGCTGTACCAGCCCTGTCCCCGGGGTCCTCTAGATGTCACTAAAACTGGGTGTGGTGGCACAAACCTGTAATTCTAGCACTTGGGAAGCTGAAAACAGGAGAATTACTACAAGTTTGATCTGTGTAGTGAGATCCTATAGACCTTGTACTAAATACATTAAAAAATATGCCTGCTATGTCAACTAATTCCAACAATTGCCCTGTAGATCTGATACTATTACTCTTGTTTTACAGATGAACTTAGAAAAGTATCTATGTTTACCTTAATGATTGGCCACGCAGTCATTAAGTGGCTGAATCAGGCTTAGGAACCAGCTTTGCTGAACTTGGTTCATAGTTCTGAACAAGTAGGTGGGATTCAGTTCTCTTGAAGTTGCTAGGAAGGAAATTCTGTGCTGCTAGAACTGAACCCAGGGTTTTATGCTTATATGTCCTGCCCCACTGAACTATAGCCTCAGCCCTTTAAAATTTTTTATTTTGAAAGTCATGATAAATTACTCAGGCTGGCCTCCAATTTGCCATTCTTCTGCCCTAGCCTCCCAAGTAGCTGGATTACAAGCATCCAGTACCATCCTTGTCTAAAAAGGGAACATTTAGAAGTATCTGAACACCTTGTTTACATGACACAAAATACAAGATTGATTGGACTATTCATAAACCATTCAATTTCCTCATTTTTGCATGTAGGTCACTTGAGAGCTGGCAGTCAGGATGGACAGGTAATTATTCGGCAGGATTTCCTTGGGACAGGCCTAGTTCCCTTCATGTCTCATTCCGTCACTTATCGACACCTGCCACGTTGGCCATGTAATTACCTCCCTGCATTGCTTTATTTTTTGCAGTAGTTTTTTTTTTTTTTTTCTTTTTACTTCTTGTACCTATTACACTTATACACTTGGCCTCATTCAAACTGATCATCTCATTTTTTATTTTCATTTTTATGTTTTTACATTTTTGGCCTCATTTTTGCAAGAGCATTTCCTTTTACTTACAATACCTTCGCTCCCTTCTGCTATTTTAAGTCTGGCTAATTCTTCAAGGCTTAATTCAAACCTAATTTCCCCTCTGTCCTTAACTGCTCTCTTAACTGTCTCTACTGACTGCAGTCATGGTCTCCCTCCACTAAATATTAGACAAATGGCTCCTACTTATTTTGCCTCTCAGGCCCACATATCACTATATCTGGAATCATGCCCTGCTTTTCAGAATCCTCAACTACAGCCGTGCCATGCTGGGTGCGTAGCATATGTTCAATAAATACTATTTGTTAAGAAAATTCTTACATTAATATGAAATTATTTTGAGGAATGCCATGGATAACTGTAAGCTACACATTGTGCCTTTCTAAACATGAAAAGAGATGGTATGAGGTGCTGTTTAAAGCAAGGTTTGAATTTGAGCTGATGTCATCTAAGTGGGGTGGACAACAGCTGTTTTCTCATTCATGAAGAGCAGGTATGATATCCTACTTCATAGAGATGTCTGAGGTGAAAATTGCCTGAGATGCAGCTTATGGAAGACTTTGCACAGGATCTGTGTGCACAGTCATGGGTGGACAGTACAGAGGAGGTTGCCAGGCTGCTGAGTTCCAGATAACAAAGTACATTCCAATTATGAGATCAGGATAAGACTGAAGTCAAATACTGCACGTAGTTATTATTCATCACTGCACTGCATCACCCACTACTAGTGTTCATATTGAACTTGCACAGTGCAGATGGGGTAGGTGCAAGGTGACCCTTTAGGAAGAGTTGTTAAACAGGCTTCTCTGAAAGTTGCATTTGCCTTTAGGCCCAATGGAGGGGAATTACCCCCTGAGGAGGCCTGGTAGGACAGCATTTCAGAGAGAGATGCATGTGAGAAGTACCTGAGACAGGAATGGGCTTGAGGTACAGAAAGCAAGCCAGCGTAGCTGGACTGTAGAGGGTCATGGGAGACAAATGGAAGCAAGATGACAAACAGACTTGGACAACCTTAGAAATGAGTTGAGATTTTACTCCAACTTCAGTAAGAAGCCATGGGAGGGTTTTAAGTAAAGGAGTCGCCTGATAGCCAGTGTCCAAGGTGACCTCCAGTGGTCCTTGCTCCATGCTTGCTCCATGCGACCCACACTCTTCTATACGGAGTAGGACTGACGTGCCTACCAGCAGGCTATTTCAGAAAGGGCAGATCATGATTTTGGGGCTCTGACAGATACAGGGTTTTCTGTCTTGCTTTCTCTTGGTCCGTTCATTTAGCTGGATAGAGGAGGCCAGCTCCCATGCCTCAAGGACAGTCAAATAATGGTAAGAGAAGTGATTTTGGAGACCTCCTACTAGTATCTGTGTAAGTCAGCTACCTTGGCTGAGGGGTCTGCCACCAGCCAAGCCCACTAAAGACTGTAGCCCTGCCAGTATCTTATCCATGACCACAGGAGATGCTCAGAATCAGAATCACTGTGAACTAAGATGCTCTCAAATTCCTCATCCTCCATGAGTTCAAGGCCAGCCTGGGCTATGTAGCAAGACTCTGTCTCAAACCCAAATGAACACACACACAAAAAATACAAAAGACTTCCATTTCTCAAGTTCCTCATCCTTAATCATGTGTGAGACAGTAACTGTGTATGCTCTTTATCTAAGCTGCTGGATTTTGGAGCATGTATTCTGCAGCAATGCAGAACTCATCTAAGAAATATCATCTCATTTTGAAGTTCTGCTTTTGGGCAGTGGGACAGACAAGGAATTTCAGAAGGTGGAGCTTAGATGGGAGGAGAGTGTGGATAAGCTTGGTAGTGGCCAGTGAGTGAGTGAGCAATGGTGGCAGCTTGAAGGGGGTGGGGGGACTGAGGGAGGGTCAGGCTTTAGTGGTGCTAATGGGGCATTGATGGGATTGCTAATGAGACATCATGGTGTGAGCACTCAGGATGGACTTCTTTATTTTGCATCTGGAGAACTGGGTGGATGCTGGTGTCAATGACTAAAAGGCATTGGATCATTGTGCAGAAGAAAAATCACACTCCAGTAGGCACAAGAGAAAGAGAGACTGACCAGTAGCAGTTTTTCTGTCACCTACAGAGTACAAATGAGAACTGTCTATGCTTCAATAAAAACACCTCAGTCAGGCTTACTTCTTCTCAATTAAGTAGAAGACAATTAAATTAGAGTCCAACTTCGAGGAGTTCATTATGCCTCATCGAAAATGATAAATGACTCTTGGTGACCTTGTCACCCTGCCAACACAGTCCCACCTCATTTTTCAAAGAGCTAATGAAACCAAAGGATTCTCCCTTCTCAGCAGCAGCAGCAGAGCCAACAAAAACAGAGTGCACACTGCGACCTGTGAGGAAGTGGAGGAGGAAGCAGGGGAGAAAACCCACCCTTGACATTTCGACAGCTGGCCAAAGTGACTTGCAAGTGCAAATGTGCAATAACGAAGAAAACTATCTACATATTGATTCCCTACCCATGCCATTGGATTACTCCATCTCTGCTTGGCATGAAACACTCCTCTGTGTGTGTGTGTGTGTGTGTGTGTGTGTGTGTGTATTTCGGGCCTGCCTTTTCTCCTGGCAAAGAAAGGAAGAAATAGAGAAAAGAGAGGTCATATGATATAGGTGGTGATCTGCAGTCCACATAGATAGCTCCTTAGTCTCCCCAAACCAGAAAACTGACTTGAATTCTACTCTGCTTGGCTAGGAAGAGCTGGTTCCATAACCTAGAGGCAGCTGGAAATAAGGGGTTAGGAGCGGAGCTCTGAATCTTAGTTTGAATACTGGTTGCTCCCCTTTATAACTTTGTGGACAGAAGCAAATCACTTAAGTGCTTGGTGCCTCCATCTCTTCATCTGTAGAATGGGAACTATCCTACTGTTCAGGCTTATTATGAAGATGGGATGTGGGGAGAATATGCACATCAGATGCTTTGCACCTGCCAAGGAGAGCTCAAGAGGAGTTTGCTGCCTTTGCTGTCCTATTATCCTGACTCCCTCATCGAATGTTTTTCCCTTGCCATTGCCACATGAAGTGAGTGAGTCCTCTGTAGAGGAACTCTATTTAAAATAAATGATTGAAGATAGGGTTCAGCAAACATTTTTATATAAAGATCTAGTGATGTATACCTTAGTCTTTGTGTGTCATATAGCTTTGTTAGAGCTTCTACCCCTGCACCAGTAACCCAGAATCAGGTCTGGGCAGCTTGTGAAGAATTGTATATGGCTGCATCCCAATAAAATTTTGTTCACAGCGCAGATGCCAGCTGGATTTGGTGTCCTGCCCCTTGATGGAGGAGACAGAGCTGGGTAGCTGTCATTTCAGGTGTCCTGAGCACTTCCATTTGCATTTCTGTCTTCTGTTTACATTGCATCTACCACTGCTAAGTACTGTAAGGGACTTCTTTCATTCATCATCACAGAACCTCTGAAAAAGCAATAATAAACCCTACTGCAGCACTGTGCTAAGTGCTTAGCAGAGATCACGGGAACAACCCAGGTTATGGTGTGCTCAGGCTTTGGATTCAGATGGTTAGGATTTGCCCACTGGCTATGGGAGCCTCAACTTTCTCATCTATAAATGGCTTTATAGTCATAAAGCTCTTACAGGCATGTCTCACATAGAGCATGTGCTTGAGAACTTTAAGCAGCTCAGTTAATCTTTACAACCATAAGGGCAAGAGTTACCGCTGTCCTCATCTTACAGACCAGTAAACTGAGGTGCAGGCAAACATTTGCTGAGGTTATCAGGAGGTGCTCAGCGGGGGCAGGAATTGGGGTTGTGCAAATGCAAAGGCATTTTCTGTTAGAATTGAAGATCACTGCCTTTGAGGGGTAATCATCACTCTCATTCTATGAAGAAGAAAATCAAGAAGCAGAGGAAACGGGTTTGCCTGAGTATGGGCCAGTGAACAAAAAAGCCAAGACTTGGAACCTGATCTTTGACTTTGGCTCAGTGGTCATAATTAGGTGGTCTTCCAGGGATCTTGGACTGGACCTCTATGTGGTAGAGTGGTCTCTGTGAAAGTATTAAACCAGAGAGGATCAGTGATTCAAGAGGAAGTGTGACAAAGTAGGGGAGGGAGGGAAGGAGGAAAGAAGAAGAAAAGGTGGGGTTATCATGTGCCTGAATTAAGGACTGAATTGCCAGTCTGCTCCCTTGGGTGACTCTATCACCCTGGAGAGAAAAGAATGCTCCAGTAACACCATGACCCTTGAAGGTGCATCCATGTTTCACATTCTGCCTTAGCTTTCTGGAACTGTAGACAGAAGTCACTATTCCACTTTTGATAATGGACAACTGCCCAAAGCCATTCAGTTACCAAGCAAAAGAGTCAGAATTGGAGGCCACCTTTTCAGAAGAGCAGCTCTCTCCACACACTGTAGGGACATCACCATGATCTTATTGTCAAGACCATGCAAGATACTTGACAATGGGCTATGCAAATGATTACCTGGGGAGGGGATGAATGAAGAGACCTAGAGACTTACTAGGCCTCCTTTCCTATGACCTCAGATGAGTCCTTGGCATGCCCTAGTCTCAGCTTCTGCATCCAAGAGATCAGATCAGGGTTAAATCAGATTAGTTTCCCTAAAATATTGGGTGTGGGCATACAACAGGGTTTTACAAAGTAGGAGATTTAGTTGACAGTGAATCACTCAGGGAAAGGCATCAGATAATTCAGCAGGTTATGACAATAGTGTAGTAACATTAAGTATGAAAAAAAGAAAAATAAAGGCCAGTGAGGTAGCTCAGTGGACTAAGTGCCTGTTTTGGCAAGGGCAGGGACCAAGGACCCAGGGTACACTGAGTCAGTGATTGAGTCCAGGCATGGTGGTAAACACCTATAATCCCAGCATTGGGGAGGCTGAAAATAAAAAGATCACTATGAGTCCAAACTATGTAGTGAGATCCTGTACCAAGGACACACACAAAAAAAAAAAAAAAAAAAAAAAAAGAGAGAGAAAGAGAGAGAAAGAAAAGTAGGGTGAGATGCAAATGATAGACTGGCTGATGTGTAGGAGCACACATCTAAAAGTGAGATGGAGCAAGAGGGAGCCAAGGCAATGGATGCCGAAGTCATTCCTAGTGGGCATTGAAGTCGGCAAGAACAGTCCAGGAAGGAGAGTGAGAAGGAAGACAGTGAACAGAATTAGAGTTCTTGGTGAAAAGTGGGGAGTGGGACACTAGCTTAATGCATTCTGTGGGTCCTTAAGTAAGACCTAAGGACAGTTAGCTGGCAGCCGTGGCAGCCTGAGCTTCAAACATGCCTAGTGTGAGAAGGAAAGCAAAGCCATGCCCTCAGGGCTGCAGAGTAATTGGACCTGGACCGCTCATGCTCTTCCAAGGAAGGACTTGGTGTCTCGCTGTGGGAGGTGCTGTCCATAGACTAGCTTCCACTACTGGTTTCTTAAGCCTGCAGGAGAAGTGCCACTTCTCCCAAAGACACAGGGTAGGGTGTTCTGCTAGCCTGACTGAGAGGACTTCTGCTAAAATCAGGCTCTTGGAGTAACATGGCCAAGGCTTCATCAAGAAGAGAGCCTTTGTCACTTTAAAGAAAAAGTTCAGAGAGGAAGTTAGCTGAAGATAGAGCTAACTCTGCAGAGCACAGTGACTTTCGGCTTTGGATCCATTTAAGGGCTAAATATCCAGGGGGACTTGAGGGAGTAGAGGTTGAGCTTGGGTCACAACAGTGGCTCTATCCTGGAACATGTAAGGATGTTTTCAAGTCCTCAGTTCTAGTCTTCTCAGTCATACTTCACTTCTTCTCAAGATGATGGATGGGGTAAGACTTAAAGAGCTTGACTTTACAATTTCTTATCATCTCCTGTGGGGTGACTTGACAGTCATTGCTGGCCTTTTCTTTCATGGCTTCAGCGACATAGGAAACCCTTATTTAAAATGACTGACCTCATTTAACTCTTGCAGAAGCCATATGAGGTAGGTTAATATTACTGCCCATTAAACAGATTAGGAGAGTGAGATGCAGTGAGGAAGAATGACCTGCTCCGTGGTTGCACGGTTGATACATTTGGAATGAACTGAAATCCAATTTTAACTCCAGGACCAAGCTATTCTGAGCTTTCTTTTCATGGTGCTACATTCTTTGTGCTGGTTTTCTTTGCAGTATTCTCCCCAATCAGCACTCTGGTGCTGCTCTGCCCACCTGTCCTCTTTTTGTTGCAGAAATGTGGTTATTGTCATAATCAATTTTGATCATTGTCCTAGCACTCGACATTAATAATTGAGAAGGTTGTCATGTACCACTTCCAGAGGTCCCTAGCCTGGCTTTGAGAACATTTTCCTCTGATAACTTTTTAAATTAGACTTATGATGAAGACTTCTGAGTTAAATTCTTAGCAAGTTTGTATTCTATATTTCTTAAAGAAAAGTCCCGGTATGGAAATTTCTTTGTAGTCGTTCTCGAATGGTGATGTTAGCTTGATCTGAAGTGCATACAGTCTTTTTCTTTCCTGTCTAAATGTCAAAATCACAACTTTTGACATGGGGATTAAAAAGAAATCTTCCTTCAGCCTGCTTTTTGATAATAGTATTGAAATAGTTGTTTTGCCTGTAAATTCATATGAAATGTTTGTCTTGCAGTAGTCATTTGAAGCCCTCTGCCCAAAGGGATGACTCACCTGGCTGTCTTAGAATACTTAGAACAACTTACATTTTAACTTGGGTAAAAGATTTTCTTGTGCTGGGAAGGCTGACTAAAATGCCTGCATTAGTCCACACCCCTGTCATCAGTATCTACTTTTAATGGGATCTCGTCATTGGAGAGGGAGAATGTACTGTTTGAGGCTCGCTCTGACCTGGAAAATGTTTTCATTCCATTTCTCAAAAATACTCTTGACACGTGTCTGGTGGAACATAACTGAACGGGAAGGATTATCTGGGGGAAAACGCAACCTAAAAAAACTCAGCACTTCAGTCATTTAGGCAAGGGTTGGAAGAGTGGGGAGCACACTGCAAAACAGGGTGCAAGGGAGCCTCATCTTTGCAGGGACCCCGCCGATACAGTGTGTTTGGGGTGCCAGGGACCCTCCTGCAGGATGGATCCAGCCCAGTAGAGGGAAGCTCGCACACACCAGGAGCAGATGAAAGCTGTGTTTGATTCTGGATCCTGCCCGTGCTGTCGGGCCAGGTGGCATTATTCATTTAGTGCTGTTCCATACTTTGCAGGAAAAACACAGCAGGCTTATAATGCTTGAGTTTTTAAACATTCAGAAGGCTGTGATGCTATAAATAAGCTTCCTGTGTCAGAGATTAAATCAACCAAGATGCCTGCCATGCCAACTTTATTTCTGAAACAACGTGTTTTCAACAGAAATCAAAATACATGTTAATCCTTCCTTCTGACAGGCTAATACAAGCCTTGAAAATCCACAGTGGAAAGAGCTACTGCAAGGATGCTAAGCAGGAGAAGCCATGTCTGCATGGCTTATCTGCTGAAGAAGGCTGTGGCCATTCTACCATCTGGAAGTCTTTGGCCCGGGCTTGTGGAATGGTGCTTTAGAAACAGGAGGGGGCCACACTGTTTTAACTGGAAAACACTTGCCGTTGTGCTTTGGATAAATCAGCCCAGAGGCAGTGTAGTTGAAAAGAATAGTGACAGGCTCACAGAGAGTTCTCCAATTCAGCGTCTAGTCCTACTTCTTTTGGTAACAGAAACTCAGTCTTTTTCTGAGAAACCATCTTGTACTCATTCTTTTTAAAAAATTAATCAATTAATTGAAACAGGGTCTCATTACACAGCTCAGACTCATAGTGTCTCAGCCTCCCCAGTGCTGGGATTATAGGCATGCACTACCACACATGGGGTTGACATCGTGCTTTGGGGTTCTGGGACCAGTGCAGCATGTTATACCTGGGATTGAGCTTATGTTTGACAGGCAGGGGTTTAGACCACAGAACCATCTTCTCTCAACCCCCCACCCCCTTCTTAATCTGTATGCTTCTGTGTGGGTAATTCCATTCCCCAGCTCTGGAGCTACTGCCAACCGATCAAAGACATCCATCTTTTTTCCTTGGTCATGCCAGTTGGTTCAGAGGTGAGCCAATGATGGAGGTAGGCTTAATAGGACTGTATTTTGGACCTTTGCTGGAGCTTTTGGGAAGAGGGAGCTCTCTTTTTTGACCTTTGATGAACTTCGTTGTTGCCACCTGATAACCTGAGGTGACAGCCAAGCCAGAATAAAGCAGAGCTGAGAAATGGTGACAGATTCCTGATGACATGATCAAAGCACCTGGATATAGCCCTGCTTGAAATTAGCTGCATCCCTGGACTTGTTTACTCGAATGAATTCTATTCATTCTCACCAACTGTGAGTTGGCTTCCTGTCACTTAAAACTGAAATTGTCCTGACTTATTCAGTGGTACAGCTGATTTCTTCAGCCAAACTGGTCAAATTTGTGACAAAAGGTATTTATGGGTTTACTAGCTTGATGGGCTTGATTTATTTTAACTTAGTGAACATGACTGGTAGGGCACCCCAGGGCAGATTACACTCCAGTGAGAAAGTGTGACCATAGACACCCAACAGAGACAGAGTGACCCTGAAAACTTGGGTATGGATGCTGGCCAGCAATAGCCATAAGCTTCAGGTGGGGGTTGTGTTGCCTTGGTAGAAGATTGTTTAGAATACCTGCCTGTAAGAAGCAGCTGTGTTTGGCAGCATCTTTAAAGGTATGATAAGAGTGCACTCTTTACCTTAGGAAGAATCGCATGTGCTCATTCCTACAAAGATGACTGTGTCATTCTGGGTGCAGAACTTTTCATGTCATTTTGGGTGAGTCAAGGTTCACAGAAACCTAGCCATTGATGCTGGAGCAGTGCAAGTCATACATCAAGACTGTGGACAGGTTCATTATCTTTTATATTTCACAAGAACTCTTATAAATGATATACAATGTGTGATTGAAGAATATGGTCTTTAAATCTTAAAAACAACAATAAAGGCCACATTGCCATCAATCTTCCTCAAAACACTCCCTCCTCACTTTGAGCACACTTGTCCCATCACTTTGCCACTTTCTGCAGCAGTTCAGGAAGTGCTCTTTTGTGGGCATCTTCTCACAGCAACACAGGGGAGGCTCCTGTGGGACTCACCTGACTGGAAGGCAGGCTCCTAAAACACCACAGTGTGTCTCCACCCTACTTTTACATTGGATCTGACATCAGAGTCAAAATGACCCTAAAAATTAAATATTTCGAATCAGATCAGGATATTGACGAGGCCAAGGCAGTACAACCTTAGAGTAACGAAAGAGGACTTCTAGAACTGCTTGAGAAAGTGGCAAGAATGATGCGATAAGTTTGTTCAAAGTGAGGGGAGCTATTTTGAAGAGGATTAATTGTAATATGCATTAACTATAATAATTTTTTAAAAGTTGAAACACTCACTGTAGTTTTTAATTGCAACACCTTGTTTGTTGATTAAGATTTTTGATGACTTTCCATATCCCAGACATTGCACTTAATGGACAGCATTTAATTATATTTTTGCATTGACTCTCTGGGTAGATAGTATTACTGTCCCAACTTTCCAAGTTAACTTAGAAAGATGGAAAGTTATAGAGCTTGCAGGTGAGCAAAATCTACACCCAAGACTAGAGGAGGTAAGAGGTCATGTTCTCAATTATTTTGATGATCTTGTAAATTGCTATTAGTTCACTGTAACTATCAGTTTATAATAGTCTAAATTAAATCCATCAGGATTCATCTTCAGCATATTGCTTCCTGTAGAGAATATGATATTATATGGTTCTAATCCCAAATTATGCGTGTGATCTATAGTAAATTACTTAGTGTCTTAGACTCAGATTTTTTTTTATAAAAAGGGTATAGCTAGTATGTCTTTATTTTTTTCATTTTCATTAAGTTTTAAATTTTGGAGAAATACAAAAGGAAAATATGCTTATAAAAACTCTATATAGTGATAGAAATCAGCAAGCAAGGACAGCAAGAAAGCTTCTGTCTTAATCTTCTCTCATTGCTGGGACAAATACCCAACACTCAAAATGAAGTAAGCAAAGGTTTATTTAGCTCACAGTTACTGGAGATTTCAGTCCATATTCAGTTGGGTCCAAGGCAGAGTGGCACATGGCAGAGGGCAACTTTTCATGGTGGCAGCTAAGAGCAAGAGCCAAGGGAGGAGTAGCAGCAGCTCAAGCAGCTAATTTCTCTTTCTTCCTTACATTGAAATGCAAATCACCTGCCCCAGGCCGGGTGCAGCACCCACACCTACAATAATCAATTACAAATTCCAGAAGCCACCCCATGACTGCATGAGGCTTTGCGGGGGCACCTATATACAAACCATAACGACTTCCCTCAGAGGCCCCTGCTATGCCATCTCTCTCAAGAGATAATTAGTTTTAAAGTTGGGTGTGTATATTTTTCACGGATGTACAGTATTCCCACAGCAAATGGGCAGAGTTAATTTGGGGGAGGGCAAGTTAATTTTATTTTTTCCAGCTTTATCAAGATATACTTGCCAAATAAAAATTATACATACTAAAGGTGGACAATATGTGTACTCTAGTTGACATGTTGAACACCTGTTTTTTCCTTTCCCTTCTTTTCTTTCCTCCCTTTCTCCTTCCCTCCCTCCTTCCTTCCTTCCTTCCTTCCTTCCTTCCTTCCTTCCTTCCTTCCTTCCTTCCTTCTTTCCCTTTTTTCTTGTCT
>PVKN010017440.1:0-17334 GCA_004027915.1 Capromys pilorides | reverse complement strand
TTTCCTAATTATAGCACATTAGTTGGGTTTTTGGGTAGAAAAGAAAACCACAGCACTGTAGCATTGCCAAATTTGAGATGTTTAAGAAAAGTTTTAAAACAGGAGAGTGATTATTTAGAAAGATGTTCTGAGGACCAGTACACATAGCCAGCTTTTACTGTGCTATATATATATTTGGATCACTAGGTATAATGAAGACTCTGAATCAAGAGATTGATTTAACGAGTAACTTGAAAAAGTTACTTTTTACTTCTAAAAGTATTTTTAACCTTCAAAAACTGAACTGTCCATGATCTTAAAATATTATAAAATGTTCACATTAATTTTTTTTCATTCCTCTCTTGAGCATGGAATTCTGTTGGAAGCTGGGCTTCCAAGAAAATCACAAACATTTATAGAGCTTTCAGTGAAGGCACTTTGTGCACATTCAGACAACTCAAGGGCTCTGAGTAACTAACATTAAACTTGAGATTCAATACAGCCTACAGAGAAGTATTAAAGTTGTCCCCTTTTAATCTATAAAAACCATGTCCTTTATTTATACTGTAGGACAAAAAGATGTCCTTTTCAGAAAATCCTACCATTTTGCTGTTTTGCATTTGAAACACAGCCCAAGTGTTTGGAGTAAGTGAAGTGTACAAATGGTATAAGCTTTTATATAAGCAATGGCCTAACTGGGGTTGCAGTGGGCTGGAGAAACTCTTAATTGGATCCCTTTAATATCCTCCAACTCTGAGCAGCTTAATTCCAAAAGGTGACATCGCCTCCTACAATCCTTTTCAATTAAATATGATTATGTTTATCAGATAATGTACCACACCAAAACATGTCATTCATTTTTCTCAGCTTCCTATACAAAGAAATTCACCAAGTTTTGACACCTGTTTCAATGATGTATATTTTTCTAATTAGAAAAGGAAACTATTATAAACACGCAATTTCTTTTACAAATTTTGTCACCTAAGACAAGGTGATTTTTGTTCATAGCTAGGGTTACTGTTTAGGTCTATATCTTACGGCCAATCGGTGATTCAGTACTACTATTCTCAGGAACTAAAGCACTGTATTTGCTAACTTAGCAACTATAGAAACAATATACTTTTCAACTATATTTTTAAAAATATAGTTGCCCATTTCTAAAATGGTTTCCCAGTCATTTGTCCAAAGATTCCAGATCAGGTAAGCCTGCTTTTAATTGAAAAGCAGTACTTAAAGGAACCATTGAAAACCGGGACAAGAAAATTGATTTTCTGAATCCCACCTGCATCAGGTGGTCTCTCGAAGCCCATAATAAAGACGTTTCCAAATGCATACTAAATAAGGTTCAGTTCCCCAACATCCTAGTTATGGGGTTCTGGCTTCTATCTTTAGGCTACTAGCGGACCAGAAGCGAAATCCGAGACTCCACGTGAAACCAAGCCGGGGAACGGTCAGCACGGACCGGCAACCTCACAAGCAAGCCCAGGGCGTTCGCTCTCACTCCGCAGGAGTGGCGATTTCAAACCCTGCCGGGAGAGGGAGGGATCAGGAACGTAATGTGACGGGCTCAAGTGACAGCGTCCTCTCCCCAGCCCAACCCTCCCGGCCGCAGCGCCGCGCTGGCCAGGTACACTCGCGCCTCGCCCCCGCCCCCGCCGCCGCCCTGCGCGGACCAGGCCGGCTCCGAGGACCGGCCCGCAGCCAGCCCCGGCGCGCCCGCGGCCCCCCGAAGCCCCCTCCGCCGGCGGGAGGCGCCCCCAGGTGTTTTGGCGGGTTTCCGGACACGTGCGCCTCCGTCCTCCCGCTTCCCGCAGCCCGGGCAGAGCCCCGGGCACCGGCTGGCGGAGCCGCCTGCGACGCCGCTCACCTCCGTCCCCGTAGGTCTCCACGCCGTACCCGTCCTGCAGCCCGTTACTCCAGGTACCCTCGTAGCGGGCGGGGGTGCACAGGCTCTGCCGGACCCCGTAGCGCCCCTTAAAACCGTGTGACCACTCCCCCCGGTACATCCACTTGCCCTTCGTCTCCACCCCCAGCCCGTGGCGCTTGCCCTGCGCCCAGTAGCCCTGGTAGGTGTTGCCGCTGGGCCAGGTGTAGCCTCCGACCACCTCGAAGCCGTGCGACCAGGAGCCCGAGTACTCGCCCTGGCCCTTGGGCCCCGTGCAGATGCCATGCCCGTGCGCCTTGCCCTCCTCCCAGCCGCCGCAGTAGGTGCCGCCATCGTCGAAGTCGAACCTTCCGCCCGTCATTCGGGGGGCAGCCCCGGCGCGCTCCCGGCGGGGGCACGGACGCGGGCAGAGCTAGGCACCGCAGGGTGTAGCGCGGGGGTGGGGGCCCGGCGGGCGAGCGCACGGCCGCGTCCCGGGCAGCTCGCGCCGCCGCTCGGCTCCAGTCCGACGCCGCCCCCGTCCTCCCCTCCTCTCGCGCCGCCGCCGCCGCCACCGCCGCCTCGCCGCTGCTCCTCCGCCACCGCCGCCCGGGCCAGCGCCGCGCGCGAGAGGACAGCCCGGGCTCCGGAGCGGACCTTCAGCTGCTCCCGCCCGCCCACGTGAGCCGGGCGCCGCCCCGCGCCCGCCCCCCGGCCCGCGTCCCCTCCCCGGCGGCGCTCCTGCCCGCCCGCCCGCCGGCCCTGCCCCCCGCCCGGGCGCCGCCGCCGCCGCGTCCCCGCGGGCACGCGTGAGTTCGCGCGGTGGGTGCGGGTGGGAGCAGCGCCTGGTACCCGGGGGCGCGCGACCATCTCGCCCGCAGCCCAGGGCGCGGCGCCGGCGTGTGAGGGCGGCTCGCGGGCGCCGGAGCCTCCTGCGTTTGGGGTGTTTCACTTGTGGTTAAACTCCTGTAAGTGCGGCCACGTGTGTGATGAGGGAAAACTCACTGTAGCGTGTTTCTGCATGGGGTTTGTCGCTGCATCCCCCTCCTCCCCCGCCCCGCGTTCCCACCTTGTGTACTGTTGCATTTGTCATGCTCAGCTGTCACCATGAATTAATGTCCTCCAAATAGATGCATGCATGTGATATAAACCTGCGGCAGTAGAGATACAATTGGGCAAATTGTTCCTTTACACCTACCCGTCTGAAAGCAGGTGTGTTGGCGTTGTTTTGAATAGGGAGAACGGTGCAGTTTGGAAAAGCACAGGATGAATTGGTCAGTGTTGTGTTTGTGATAAGGAAAGGGAAGTGTTAAGGCTGTCTTTGGAGTAGCATTGGTGTTTCATTAGAGCTTGCTCCCCCTAATGCTTTACTTGTTGTCTTCACAACCTTAGAAGTTCTCCAGCCTGATGCTGTGTCCTGCGTAGGCTCAGCCTGTATGTGTTTAGATGTGCCTGGAGCTATGCTTGGTGCCTCTTCACAGGTATCCTAAGTATAAGAAAGTAAATAGAAGTTTTCGGACCTGGTAAGTAAAACACTGTGCTGAACCTACGAAGAGGCTGTGACCTATAAACCACAGACAGGTGTCAGCTGATCCACTTTCCAGTGACAACGTGGCCTTGTTGAATTCCCTTTAAACACCTCTTCTAAACTTTGTTTTTCCTGTGGGTCTGGAGCTGGGGCTGGAACCCAGGGCCTAATACATGTGAGATACTTGCCCTCTACTAGGGAGTTGCCTGCCAGCCCTAAACTTATAAACCTGGATTTCACCTTCTTTTGAATGGAAATGAATAGCTTTGTTTTTCCCTTTCTGTGCTACGTAAGAAGTGGGGATATTGTGAGTGTAGTCCTAAGCCAGTACTGAGAGACTTAGTAATGGACAGTCGAATCACTCAGTATTGCTCTTCCTGAGAGGAGACACTGATGGCAGCCACAGCCTCAGAATATCCCAGGGACCCTTCTCCAGGCTCACAGCCCCTGAAAGAAACTGCCTTGCAGGGGAGTCTTGTTTCTTAGAATGGGAGGCCTTGGAGGTCTGGGTGAACACCAGACACTGCCAAAGCTATCTCACTAGGTATTTAATAAGCAGATAAAAATATAAGGACAGGTGTCTGAAAGGCAGAAGAGGAAAAGTGGACTTTACTGCTCGGAAGGGAACTGAAATTAACCTTGAGTGTGTCTCTCTCAGACTGGACCTTATCTTCCCTACTTATCTATCTGAAAGACTGAAAGTAAAAAAAAGAAAAAAAAAATCTCAGTTTACACTGAGCCAAATCACCAAAGAGAATTAGAAACCCTCATCCATGGCACTGCCTGCAGAGTTACCAGGAATAGTGCTTACCCTAGTGGCCTGAAATAATTAGGTGTCTCACTCAGCATCTTGTCCTGGACTGGGGATTGATTTAGGCCACTGGGAAAAGGAGGGCCCAGGGCTTTGCAGCTGCACCATAATGCCTTTTCTCTCTTCTGGGATACACCAGCAGCAGAAGTCGTGCAGCTAGTTACCTTCCCATTTAGTCTGAGGTTCTGTTTAATAGGAGAAAAGTGTAGTTCCACAAGCTAACATTTCTTTTTCTTCTGTTTTTAGACATTTTTTATTTTTAAACTTCTTTTATCATCATTATTAATTTTGCAACAGAGTCTTGCTCTGCAGTTCAGGATGGTCTTGAACTTACTATGTAGTACAGGCTGGCCTCAAACTCACTGTGATCCTCCTGCCTCAGCCTCCCAAGTGGTGGGATTATAGGCATGTGTCACCATGCCTGGCTGCCCCTCCCCCTTTTAAATGGCTTTTGTCATAGAGGAGTTTTTGTTCCTTTGCCGTTTGTTCTTGGACCCATCTGTGTGTGTTAGGACTTACTTAGGAATAAAGCCTTGAAGCATTTATTTATTTATTTTTCTAATTCTTGCAAAATGAGAGATTTTTCTGGAATATATAGCACTGAGCATGTTTTGCACTTTGGTGCTGGTGCCTAGACCGTTTGTGGTGAAAGGACAAAGGGTAGTACCGCACGCACACCGCACATGGGGAAGAGTGTGGAGCGTCGAGTGGGACGTGACTGTTTGCCTCCTTCCCGACCTTTCCTCTGGTTAGCTCTACTCTAAAAGAGCCATAATTAAAAGGATGAACCCTCAATGAGATATGTGCTATAAATTTTAACAAAATTTAATGCTAACCTGACTCAGCTGTTGGTTCTTCATGGGAAAAAGTACTGAAGTTTAGGTGTCTTACTGAGTAATTTTTTTTTTTTTAATTTTATTTATTTATTTATTTGTTTGCTTGTTGTGTTTGTTTATTTCTTTTATTTATTCATTTTGTGGCTGGCTCAGCCTGCCCTGGTGGTGGCGCTGGCGCAGCATGTGGTGCCGGGGATCGAACTGCAGTCCCCGCAGTTGCCTGAGCCCTCCTAAGCAGGCGCTTTAGACCACTGAACCATCTCGCCGGCCCCTTACTGAGTAATTTTTGTCAGAGTAACTACCCAAGCCACGCTCCCGTTTACCAGCTGCCATCTTGGTGGAATGTTTTCCTGGTCACATAGATGTATTACTTTGTATATGTGTTCAGTTTCAATGGATGTGGCCGGATATGGCCAGGGAAGAGAAGTAGGAAGAGGCAGAGGTGTTGACAGTGATGGCATAGCAGACAGTAGGCAGTAGAATCATATTGTGGCTTACTTAATAGTCAGGGTTAGTAATGTCCTTATTTTCCCTCTTACTCTGAACCCTTGCCCTGGATAAGGGGGAGTTGAATTTAGCTTTAAGAAGGGATTAGTAAGAAGAGAATGTGAATGTTGGTTTGACAGGTGGGATGGGGGAGGTCAGAGGAGGCCGGGGGCCAGCACCACGCTAGCAATTTCTTTTCTTCCCGGCTCAGAATCCAGCCACTATGTATTTCCATGAAACAAACAGCCACTTGGAGTGTAGGGTCATTTTAACGTGTTCCAAAGAATGTTTTACTTAGACTTTAGTGCTATATCTTCTCAATAAAGATGCATTTAAAAATTTATTAGTGACCTCATTTTATTTATGTAGTAGAATTAATTGTTGAAAATTTGTAGTGAATTTACAAATGACCAAAATGCTAATTATGTGTATTTATTACTCAAAGAATATGAATTTAAAGGCATGTAATTAAAACCAGTTTGTTTATAATTCAAAATGATTATTATTTGACTTATAAAATCAAATGATTAAACTAATTGCATTATTTATAATAACCCAAGCATTCATAAATATCTAAGAAATTTGTCCATAAAAATACACAAATTAAGAAATCTGATTATTAGCTTCACTGCATGAAATCATGAATCTAGAAGGGAGATCTTCATATCTTTTAAGGCAACCACAAGATAATAAATTCTTTGCATATATTCATATAGATTTCATAATAAGCATATGTGATTAGCATCATACCCATTTTTTTAACTTTATTTATGTTATGGCCGGCTCAGCCTGCCCTGGGCATGGGACTAGCACAGCATGTGGGGCAGGGGATCGAACTGTGGTTCCTGAGCATTATACCCATTTTAAAGAAAGAAAAACTAAGTCAGAAGACAGCATACCCAGCAAGGAAGTTTTTTGTTACTGCTCTTTTGTGGATTGAGAGTGAGAGCACTTTGAGCACTTGCAGATAGGAATAAGAAGTGGGGAAGGAACAAGAAGAGATGATAAGGATATTTTGTTTCTTAGGTTTTTAACTTAGCTGCTTAGGAGATGTGAGGAAGAAGAGTAAATTGCAGGGTTGGGAAGATATATTTGATTAGAAGGGGATGATCCTAAAATATCTACCAGGGGCAGGATGTTACTACTTGCATAACATGTGTGAGGCCCTCAGTTCTGGCCCCAGTACCACATAACAAAAGCAACAACAAAGACAAACAAAACCCCCAGAAACAGACACAAGAGGAGACTATCAGCAGGCAGTTGGGGGCTAGAAGTGAACAATAAAGCACGAGTAAGCTGAGGAGAAAATAGCTCTCGTTTTTCTCGTCTTCATAGCGCCGTTGTGAGACCTGAGCCTCTCACTTGTGTGGTCTGTGGGCATCTTCTCTAGCTCACCATCCCACCTCTTCCCAGGCGGGTGGCTCGTCCGCTGCTCTACAGTGTCCTCTGCCACTGTCCTGGAAAGCCTCCTGGCTTCAGGATCCATTGCCTTTGCCATTTCATGATCTTAAAAGCCACTTCCCCCAAAACAGTGTGGATCTTACTTTGACCCAGATATAGGTAACTTCTGGAAAGTGAAACTACTTTACAATTCTACTCTATGGCAGCGTTCTCTCCTGTTTCTTATTATCCCTGAACAAACCATGAACTCTTATCAAAATCTGTACTCTTTTGATGTCCTCTTGATCCTTTTGGATCTTCCCTACCCTACCTAAAAGCCTCTATGAGTCCTGCCATCACAGGACATCCTATGATGTCCTTGTCCTTAGTCTCCTTCTCATAGTGGCCTGATGGTGTACCTATCTGCCAGTCCCCAATCCTTAGCCATCACCTCTCACTCTTGTTCCTAAGAACTCTGTTTTGGAGACATTTACATCATTATCAGTAGCTACTGGGGTACCTTGTGTTTCAAGCCTTGGGAAGCCACTGCACAAGTGTGGCACATCTTTTCCCAGGCACCTCCCATGGTGATCACTATCTTTGAGGCCCTGCCAGCCCCAGCTCTCTCCAACTTGCAGAGTACCTTGTTTTCTCCCTCACAGAGGAAACAGGCAACATATAGCAACAACCTCACTTCTTTGTTTCTTCAAAACTTATTATTTGTGGCAGCTTTTTGTCCTTGTGTAACAAAATGACTGAAAAAAATCAACTTACAAGGAGAGAAGATTTGACTTTTGGTTTCAGTCCCCCTTTGCCCTTGGGCTGACAGAACATCATGGTGAGGAGTATGTGATGGAGGCCGGGTGCAAAGAGTAAGGAATAGACAGGGGTACCATCATTCCCATCAACATAACACCCTTTCTCTAGGCCTAGTCTACTAGTGGTTCCACTGTTTCCCAAGAGTGCTGTAAGCAGGGGGCCAAATTTAGTGGGCTTTAGGTGGGCATTTAAGGTCCCAACCGTAACAGCATTGTTCCTGTTGTCTTACCCTCCTCTCCACCCTTCCCAGAAACAAAACAAAACAAAACAAAACTATTCTTTTCCTCACCAAAGTCATGTAGATTTTTTTTCCTTTTTAAAATCTACTTAACATTTTTTCCCCTTCTTGGTAATTAATATCTGTGCCCTGGTGTCCTCTATATTAAAACAGATCTAATCTCTAGGTCTTGTCTTAGCTACTTTTTCATTGCTGGGACAAAATACTCCACATCTATAAGTTGAAAAATGAGCAGTTATTTGGGCTCAAATTTTGTAAAAGTTTCAGTCCATGTATGGCTGATTCCAAGACAGGCAGACTTTTCAGAGGGGTGTGGCTGTGAAGAAAGAGCTCCTGAGGTGGCAAGCAAGAAGCAATAAGGAATCAAGAGGAGAGGAGGGATAAAAATCATCCTAGGCCACACCTGCAGGGACCCCACCTCTTCCCATAGACTTTATCTCCCAATATCACACCCAGCTAGATACCCATTAGTTGACTAAACCAGTGATGAGTATCAGACAGCTGTGATGTCACCTCTTCAAAGTCCCACCTAGGAACACACAAGGCTCTGGGGAGACATGTAGGTATAAACCATAACATTCTATGCCTGGGCCCTGAAAGTCTCACGGACATCTCTTTATGCAAAAGGTATTTAGTTTATCTCTAAAAGTCCTAATAGTTTCAATATTGTAGAAAGTCCAAGTCCCAAAGTCTTCTCTGAGATCTAAGGCAACTATTAGCTGTGAGCCCTTGTAAAAATGGAAAGAATGTTAAATATTTCCAACATACAATGGCACAAAATAAACATGCCCATTCCAAAAGATGGAAAAAGGAAGGTAGAAAGGAATTGAATTAAAGCAAGACTAAAATACTGCAGAAAAGACATTGAATCCTGTGGGTCCATATCCTTCACCTGGGGACTTCACAAGATGTGAACTCTGAAGGGCTTGAGTGGCTGTCCCTGCACAGCACTGCTGGTGGTTGAAGCCCCTGCCTTTTCTCTCTTGAGCTAGCTCTGCTCACTGCCTGAGGCTTTCCTTAGCCTATTCTGGCTTCTAGCCTTCTAGAGTCTTCACTGTACCTTCAGCTTCATATTCACAGCTTCATGAACTGCCTTCCAAGGAGCAGACTGCCTGACCTCCTGGGCCTTCTTTGGAAATCTGGATGGACACTTTCTTGACCCCATAACTCTTGTATTCTGCCTGTTTGTAAAGTCAGCATAGTGTGAATGATGCCAGTGTCTACTGCCAGCTGGAGCAGTACCTGAACCGTCTGCAGCATTGCTGGTAATTGCAGAGGCCTCTGAGTGCTTGGATGACTGAGCATGGTGAACTGAATCCTGGCAAATCAGTTCTCATTCTTCAGGATGTCACCATTCTGGAGCCATGAGGCTTGCTTTTCAAAGCAAGTCTTTCACATGTGTAGTTTTTAGCGTGGAAAGGGTGGAGTCCTGCTGGTTCTTGTGGTAACTTCAGGCCAACTTTTTTACAGTCCTATTCCAAAGTACTAGGCTTTCTTTTTCTTTTTGAGACAGGGTCCGGATGTATAGCCCAGGCTGGCCTTGAACTCAGCAATCCTCCTGCCTCAGTCTTCCTAGTGCTGAGTTTATACTACCACGACCAGCTCCAGTTCTTGGCTTTCTAATAGTAGTTTTTGTTTGTTTGTTTCTAAAACAGGCTCTCCTCTGCTCCACATTTGCAGGCCCCGATTTACAGTTACTTTCTTTCTGGTCAAATTAAAAACTTTTAAAATCATTCTGCTGGGATGTTTGCTTTTGATAGTGTAGGTAAAGCTGGCTAAAAGCCTCCCATAGTAGCCATTCTACTGGCTGAATATTAAATTTCTATGAAATTTCTTCCACCAGATTAATCAGTCGGCTGCCTTTAATCTCAGTCTCCTGCAGAATTTCAGGACGTGAGCACAGATTTTTCTGACAGAGCGAAGTACACGTGGCCTGGAGTCCAACTGCCAGTGGAGTCCTTCTTTCAGGACTGAAGCCTCTTGAGCCTGGCTCTCTCCAGTTGCTTTGCAGTCAGTGTTCTGGCTTTCTGAGCTCCTTCCATCAAGCTCAGAGCACAGCATTCTAGGGCTGCTTCTGCAGCTGGCATCTCCAAACCTTTACAAACGATCTGGTTCCAAAGGCTTCTGAACCGCATTGCCAAGTAGCATTACTGTAGTACCCCATTTTAGGTACTCAGATCAGTCTTAGTTACTTTTTTGTTGCTGGAACAAAATACCCAACACCCCCAAGTTAAAAGATGAGAGGTTATTTTGGCTTACACCTCGGAGAGGTTTCAGTTCATATTCAGCTAATTCCAAGGCAAGCATGCACTTCGGGAGGCATGGTGGAGAAGAAAGCACTCGTGGTGTGGCTGTCAAGAAGCAGCAAGAGAGGAAGAGAGATATGTAGCCTTCGATTTGAATTCATTCTCACTAGTTTGGTGAAGTTGCCTGACCAATGGGTCCTCTTAGTTGACAGATGCAGTGGCATCTCTTCAGTTCCCGTCCTGTTAGTGGTGACTGCAAATTTGACACCCATGGGCACTCATTGTTTTGGCATCTGTGGGTGCCATATCTTGTGTTTCTCCTTTCCATCTTTCTCTCCCATTACTTTAGCTCTTTCCTCTTCTATTTCCTTAGTTTTAGGCTAGCTATTGTGTTACAGCCATTGGCTTCAAGGTAGCAGAACTGTTAGATACTTGTTAGCTGGACAAGTAGGCAATCCTGCCCCAGAGGCTAAGAATCTAATTTAGAAATGGACTAATTCCTATATAAAAGCATCATCTGAGCCTTATTTAAATCTCAAGAGCATTGCTTTGGTCCCTTTCATGACTTGCCCTTTGTGGCCTTCTGCCTGCTCTCCCTAGTCCTGAAAGTGCCACACAGATCTAGACTGTCTAGAGGGTTTCAGTAAAGTTCTAACAATAAAAAGATAACGACAGATTAGAGAGAGATTTGATAAAAGAGTAGTAAGTTTGGAGATGCAGCGATTTTCAGGTCCATATTGAAGTACCTGAGGCAAACCGTAAAATGTTTATGTAAGTGTATGTATGTGCATAAATATGTGTGCATATTTAACTGTCAGGTTTGGAGACGAGACTCACCTCTCACTTTTAGATTCTAAGATAACTCCGAAGAGACAAGAGATGAGAAAGAAAAATAATGAAGGACAAGGAAAACAACCGTAAGTAGCTAATAAAAGCCAAATGTCCTAAGAGTTCAGAGGACAGAGTAATTTTATAGACTTCTGTGGCTCTTCTTGGAAGTCATAGGCATCTTGTTTAGCTGCTGGATATAGTCCACATAATGGAATACTCTTGTGTGGAGACACCCTATAGAGAGGAATCCATGTCCAATTGTGAGAATAGCAGAGATCTGCTAGGAGAGGAATACACACAATCTGAGGAGACAAGACGGGGATTTCATCTCTCTATTACTACATTTGAAATTACAATGCTTTGTTCTGACGATATAGCTGAAAAACAACTTGGTATATTTGAAATAGATCAAACAGGGGTATGGCAAAAGAAAAGAAAAGAATATTTGAGAGTGTCAGTGTGGAGATATTAAAAGTTGTGAAATTGCTGTGATAACCTTTACAAAAAAGTGGTTGAATAGAAAAAGGAGGCACTCAATATTATTGAAAGCATAACTAAGGAGTAAGTTAGCCTACTGACTCACAGCAAAAGGAAAGAAAAAAAATCAATTATTAGGCAGTAAAAGAAATGTAAATTATAATTGAGAAATGAATGGTTTGAACAGCTAGAGAATGGGATTTGAAACAATGGTGAATAAAAGTGCAGGCTTTTTCTAACCGAATGACAAGGGATGTTTTATTTTTGCCAAGTGTTGCAACCCCTCCCCCATCTGCATATTGTCTCAGCATGCACACCTCAAAGCCCTTAGAGGATTCTTCAGATACTGGTTGCATTCCAAAGTCTAGAGCCTTCTTGTTTCTTTTATCATACTCTAGCATTTTTGTCATCTTCTGCATCTCCCTTATTACTTTCACATGACAAAGACTTTTTTAAAGCTTACTGGGACATCACAACTCAGTGGGGTAGCCAGAGACTCTCAGATCTCCTTCCCACAGTACCTGCAGCAAGGCAGCAGCAGCGGCTTGCAGCTGCCATGACTTTAAAATCTGCGGTAGCGCTCACATCAAGGCCAAGCTCTGCCCAGCATGCATCCTCCAAAGTGAAAAGCAGATTCCTGTATCTTGTGTCCCTTAATGGAAAAAAGGAAGTAGAGAACATAGTAAACCTCTTTGATTTTATTGCACTTGGAAACCCCTCCAGCCTATATAGGCTGCCGTGGAAGGAAGGCTGCCTGCTTTAAGAGGGCTGAGAGCAGGACAGGTTCTGGCTGTGATGCAAGCAGCCCTGAGAGCCATCAGACAGATCCTATGGTATTGGAGGCTTCAGTGGTAAGAAAAGTTGTATGATGACTGGTAATCACAAGTAGAAGAACCACATGCTGGTCTCTAGGCATCTGAAGTGAGACCCTGTCATTTGCAACAAAATTATGTATCTTTTGAGAAATAGTTCTTGGTAAGTTACTTGGCTTTTGTTGAAAAAGAACATTTAACCATGGGACCAAGGGCCATTTGTCCAGGATTTCCCAGTATGAGCTGGGTTCTATTGAATCTACTATGACAAAGTCTGGGGGACAGGAAACAGCCTGTTCTAAGTTGGCCATGGTCTAGCCATGATGAAGCTGAACAGGACAAAAAAGGTCTATGGATGTGCAAGAACAGATTGTCTAATCTCTTATGTCCCCTACTAGGGTTGCAGCAGCACCTGCTCCACATTGTAACCTGTGGGAAATGGAGGCTCCGTATAATCAGGGGTAAAAGGAAGAAAGGATGAATTTGGTATATGGATAGACCTGCCTGGAGCATGGAAAAGGAATGGAGGCTGCATTACAGCCATACTCAGGATTAGTCTTCAAAATCTGTAGACAGAATTGTTTCGAGTGGATAGAGCTATGAATAATGAACTGAACTATTTATTTTATGTACAAGGAAAGATGAACCAACATCTGAATATATGTATATTTCTGGGCAGTGGCCAACAGCCTGGCCATCTGGTCAAGGATTTAGAAGGAAAAGAATTGGAGCCTGGAAACAGAAGACTAAGGCGGAGACATGGATGAAAGCACGGGAGTGGGCGCAGGGTGAAGAGTTTTATGCTATATGCTGATAGCCTCCATGGAAGAGGCACTGGAAACTCAGATAAACTAGGCCAGTAGATGTTAGCCTTCCTTAGGGTCTTTGCGTTTCTAAATGGGTGGACAAGAATTCAGCAGCTTCAACGGCAGGGACGGAGGTTATCATGGGCCCAACATCAAGGACTTCGACCCATCAAGGCCTGTTTAGCCATTGCTGCCTCTGACTGTCTAACCTGTCAGCAGCAGACTATTCTTTGAAAGATTATTTGCCTTCTCAGTGGCAAGTTGGTTATATCCTCAGAAGAGCCAGTGGTCCATGCAAGATAGAAAACTGTCCCAGGTATATGTTCACCTTTCCTGCCCAGAAAAGCTCAGCCACTGCCACTACTATGCAGGGATATATGGATGGGTCCACATGCGTGAAATTTTACACAACAAACTCATACCTGAGTGAGTGCTGATTACAAGTCCACTGGTCTTATCATATACTGTGTTGCTACATACCTGTGTTATAAAGAGCTGACTGCATGGGATGATGGAATGATCTCCTGAAGGTGCAGATGAAGCTCAGCCTGCTGATGCCAACCTGCAAAAATAAGCAGAGTCTTGAGATGCAATATATACACTAAAGCACACTGCTGTATAGCAATACCTGTACAGCAGTATATATGCCTGGAAGCAACAACACTACCTTTTTATCCTATTTAATTCTTACTTGCTCAGAATTTTTGTTTTTTTCTATGCCTTCAACTCTGTGTTGTGTGGGGTCCCCAAAGGGGCTGCACACTTGTCAGGAGACAAGGTAAGTATTCTATAAAACTTCAACTATGACTTTCAAGTTCTACTGACTTGTTTTTTAGCATCAGCAAATAAGAAATTATCATATTGGTATGGATGATTGACCCCGGTGAATAGGAGGAGGCTTCTATACAATAGGAATAGAAAAGAATTCATCCAGAAGCCAGGCAATCGTTGAGTACTTATTCCATTCACCCTTTATTACTGTGGATGCACATATGCAGCAATGCTGGACTGAGAAAAGTATGGCTTACAAAGTGGCCAGATGATGTTGGCATGGAGGCTTGGTATGCTACCAGGTAAGCCGTCAGAACCTACTGAAGTGACAGGTGAGGGTGAGAAGAATTAAGAGGAAGGCGGTGGAGATGAGAAAAATTAGAGGCCTTAAGGCCACCTGCAGAGACAGGAGCTGCTATTGTCCCCTAGCTACCCCCTCCTAAACTTCCATTCAGGAAGAGAGATCCATGGAGTTGCTCCCAAATGCATGTGAAGAAGATGATCTTTGCAATTCAGGGGGGAGTTCATGGTGGTCATGGACATACACCACTTAAATCTTCCTGTAAGAGAATTTGCTTCAGGGAGTGAAGTTGCTGAACGGCCTGTAGCTCTGCACTCTGGGATCCCAACACTGTTCCTGTCCATGTGCATCATGACCAATGGTAGCACAATGGGATTACGAGAGCAGGGCCCAGCTTTCTCCCCCCATTTCTGTGCTCTTTTCTCAAGGCTTCCTTAGGTCTACTGCAGCATGAAGCTCCTCTACTCAATTTTTCCTTCCTGTTTTCCTTTCATCAGTTTCAGTTTGTATCATCATCCAAAGACTTTTCCTAACCCACTGTTGCTTCTTGTGTCCTTTTTTTCTTCACACGTGTTCACTCTGTTAAATCTCTGGTGTATCTATGTCTGTTTCCTTAAGGCCTGAACCAATATACCTATTGGTTTTGTGAGGTTTGAACACATGCACATGCCTGTGCACCCAGGGCTTGGTAAAAGAGAAATAGAAAGTCAAATCCAGAACTTCCTGAAACTGAATTGAAATCCAGACTTCACTATTGCATTACTACATTCCTGTATTATCTATGGAGACCTGATTTCATGGAATGACGGAATGATGGAATGAGCTCCTAAAGGCACAGAGAGTTCAATTTGCTGATTTCAATCTGCAAAAATGAGGTGATGTCTTTCAGGATGCGGTACATACACTAAAATGAACTGCTCCATAGCAGTGTCTGTAACAGGAGGGAAAAAATGAGGAAGCTTTCTAAATACTGATGAGGAAAATTTCTCAAAGGTTAGTGGGTGGAAAAACATGATATAAAATAATGTATACAGTATGTAGTCTTTTATATATACAGTATGTAAAAACTGTTGAAGATACAAAGAAAAAGAGAGTGGAAGAGGAAAACTACATTGAAGAACAATTGGATTTGTTCTTGTTTTGAACCTTGAAGTTATGTTTCTTATTGCTTATTGGTCATTGAATTGAAATGGTGATCTTTAGCATCTGAGCGTTTCTGCTATTTTTCTTATTTAAAAATCAATTCTGCATGTGTGATTGAATAGAACTGCCAGTTGGCAGATGATGCAATAACATATGTAAAGCAAAGTGTGGGCCCAGTAGGTTTTAGGACTCTCCAAAACTTACTGTCCCACATGGAAAAACATTGCCCACACAGGGCTAGGGATATTGTTCAGCAGCACAAGTACCTGCCTGGCAAGCACAAGGTCTTGAATTCAATTCCCAGTCGAAACAAAACAAAACAAAACAAAACAAAGCAAAAAAAAAAACTTCTTGGATAATCCAAATGGCGTGAGGGATTTCTGACTCATGAACTGATTGAATAATTCATAGTTTGTCTGCCTGCCTGGGACAGAAATGAATGTTTAGAAACTTCCAGCTGTATGCTGGTGTTGTTGGTCAGCTGCGATTGGTGATCTGAAAGTTCTGCTATTTCTAGAAGAAAGTGTGCACTATCATTCCCATTCATGTACCAGCTTATGCTAAATTACCCCTCGATTCTATACTCATGTCCATTTTGAAAGTTCCTGCAGGACTGATACTTCATCAAGGTGAAGATAAGAATCATTTGGTGAGAGGGTCCGTGAGATAGCTCAGCGTTCTAAAGCACCTGCTGAGGCAAACGCAGGCAGGGGACCTCAGTTTGATCCCTGGTGCCACATGCCTCACCAGTCATGCCCTCAGGGTAGGTTGAGACAGCCCGCCCCCCCCCAAAAAAGAATTTATTGGTGAGCATTTTCAAAACATAACTGAGCAGCGGCCCCCAGTAAAGTTTGTGAGTACAGTCTGATCACATAGACAGTATTCTGAGAACTTCCTTCAGTGAAGTACGATTGGAGAACACAGTCAATGTAGTTGCCGAGTGCCATCCAACCAAAAGGCAGGGATTTTTAATATATGAGAAGTGGCACACTGATCCTTAGTAGCAGTGTGTGACAAGTTTCAACTTGTTCAGTGCAGTTGGTTGTGTGCTACAACTGAGAGAAGGTGTGTTTTAAAATATACCATGAATGGATCACAAGCAACACCTTCCAATGGAGTTGTGTGGCTATGCTACTTCAGATTCTAGTTTTTTAAGAAATGTCATCATGGGTGATGAAACTTGGGTTCATCGTTTTGATACTGAGACCAAAGTGCACAGTTCTCAGTGGAAATGAATCAGTTCTTGTGAAAAAAACATTCATTAATCAAAATTCAACACCAAGGTGTTGATTACATTTTTTGACCTTGATGAAACTGTGTGAGCTGAGTTTGTGTGCGGGAACACTATGGTAAACTCTGGATATTACAAGGGTTTGTTAACATGTTAAGAAATGATGCACGTAGAAAACAGCCTGAGAAATGGGCAGTTTTATCCTCCATCATGACAGTGCTTTGGGTCATACATTGCTTCCAGAATGGCAATTTCTGTCGAAAACCTTATGCCCTGTCCTTATCCACCTTATTTCCTGGATCTAAGCACCCTGCAGCTTGTGGTTCTTCCCCAGAGTAAAAGGTAAGTGTTTTGAATCAATTTGAGATATTGAGGCAGTCTTAGTAGAGTAACTAAAGATACTCAGAAAAGAGACTTCCAGAATTGCTGCAGAAAAGTGGCCAGAATGCTGGTAAGTGTGTTTGAGAGAAGGGGGTACTTTGAAGAGGGATCTTTCACTGTAATAAGTTTTAAAAGTTTTTGACATACACTATATTTTTAACAAATCACACTTCACATTTTTCTGATGAGTTCATTCCTGCAGAACAACTTCTAGAACTCCCTTGGTAACAATCTTGATTGTCTTGGTGATAGTCTAGATGGTACTTGATGAATTCTGCTTCCCTGGGTTTGGATTAGGGCTCAGGAATTTGTTTTTTAATGTGTATTGGGTGCTTTTCAGGGAAACATTACCTAGTGTGGACTACCATATATTCTATAAACAGACCAAATACAT